>BJKM01001020.1:0-129028 GCA_015082035.1 Chaenogobius annularis | reverse complement strand
TGGATGACACTTTTGTGACAATTAAGAAACAAGAGCTGGAAGCCTTCTCAGAGCACATCAATGCAGTGGACCCACACATCAGGTTTACAAGAGAAGATGCTGAGGAGAACCGCTTGGCCTTTCTTGATTGTTCCACTATCAGAGGAGAAGACGGGAAGCTCCAGATAGAAGTATATAGGAAACCTACACACACGGATCAGTACCGGCTCTTTGGCTCTAACCACCCACTACAGCATAAGCTGGGTGTGATCAGAACACTACAACACAGAGCACAAGAGGTGCCCACCAGCTCAGAGGGCAAGAGGAAAGAGGAAACACACGTCCAGAATGCTCTCGCAGCCTGTGGATACCCGACTTGGGCACTTAACAAAGTGAAGAGAACAAAAAAGCAGGACAGGACAGGACAAATGGGAAAACAGAACCAAGAAGAAAGGGTGTCTCTATCCCTTATGTCACGGGACAGAATTTTTAGACAACCAGAAGTCCCTGTTTATTTTAAACCAGGCAACACTTAAAACAAAAACTGGGTCACCCGAAGGACAAGATGCCTACACAAAAACAGAGCAATGTAGTGTATTCTATCCAATGCAGTGAAGAAATGTGTAAAGAGATGAAACAGCCACTTCACAAGAGGCTTTATCAGCATAGAAGACACTCGAGTTCAGGACCCCAGAGCGCCGTGAATCTTCATCTTAAAGCCACAAACCACTCTATTGAAGACAGGGTCTATCTAAGCAGGGAGAATAGATGGTTTGAAAGTGTTAAAACAAATGAGAATCTTTCCATAAATCATATTGGAGGTTAAAGATTCAATCTTCCAGTTATTTATAATGGTTTGTTGAAAGCCTGGAGACGCCCGGAACATTCTGATGCTTAACAGGTACTCAATAAGGAGGAAGCGAAAGTCAGTGTACAATAGGATGTAGATGGCCCATCTCAGGGCTGTTAATGAAAACAATAGAATTAGTCTGAAGTTGAAACAAAACTCTCCCCCCTTTATCAGGAGTTGCCGCCCTGTGGGCAGTGCTTACACAGAGGAGGATATAAAACCTTAGTTCCCAGACTCGATTCACAGATGGAGAATGACTCTTGGATGAGAGTCAAAACTTTTTGTTTTTCTAAAACAGAGTCCAAATGACTGCAACTTAATCTTTTTGTACAATTAAATGCTAATACCGATTTTGTTTAGCAGTCCACATTTTATATGCTTATGTATTTGTTTATTTGTGTGAGTGCTATTTTTTGGTCTGACACCTGAAATAGCTTTTCTGAGATTTGTCTTTTTTGAATTATTTGAACGAGGGACACACACAGTCTCTATTTGCCTTGACTCTGAACACTTAATTTGTGAAATTGATGTACCCTCCGAAGACAGAAGGATGAGCTTTCCTCAACGCATGCTCCAGTTGTTAACCAAGACAACATTGCTTTGAGGGCATCAACTAGATAACCAGCAGTTGAACCTTCTAGGCTACATTGATCTGTGCTGGACCATGAGTCTCACCCCTACAGGACTGTCTGCTCTGGAAAGCAGCTACAGTGACAGACTGATCCACCCTTGCTGTGTGAAGGAAAGGTTTCGCAGGTCTTTCCGTCCTGCTGCCGTCAGACTTTACAATGCACACCGTTAGCCCTGAACATCAGAATCAGAATCAGAATCAGAATCAGAAAGAGTTTATTGCCATTGTCAATGAACAAAATTCACAAACATAGGAACTTGTCTCGGCCTTAAAACACTGAGCAATAATAAAATAACATATATTCAATCAAAAAGGGCATGCATTAAGAAACACATTAAAAAATACTATAAAATAAAAATAAAAATAGGCATTTCTATGTACACAAGAGTTACAGTTAGATTTACAGTTTGAGTGCAGAAAGTGACACTGCAGTGAGTGGTTGAATACTGCAGTTAAAGTGGCAGGTGTTTAGAAGTGTTCATGAGTCCAACAGCAGAGGGAAAGAAACTATTCTTGTGGCGGGAGGTTCTGGTCCGGATGGACCGTAGCCTCCTGCCTGAGGGGAGTGGTTCAAATAGACCATGTCCAGGGTGAGAAGGGTCAGCTGTGATCCGACCTGCTCGTCCCAGAGCCCTGGAGACGTACAGGTCCTGCAGAGATGGAAGTCTGCAGCCGATCACCTTCTCAGCAGAACGCACAATGCGCTGTAGTCTCTGTTTGTCCCTGGCTGTGGCTCCAGCGTACCACACGGTGATGGAGGAGGTGAGGATGGACTCAATGATGGCCGTGTAAACTGCACCATCATCTGCACTGGCAGCTTGGCTTTCCTCAGCTGCCGCAGAAAGTACATCCTCTGCTGGGCCTTCTTGATGAGGGAGCTGATGGAGGGCTCCCACTTAAGGTCCTGTCAGTGATGGTGGTGCCCAGGAAGCGGAAGGAGTCCACGGTGGTGATGGGGGAGTCTTTCATGACGAGGGGAGGCTGGGGGGCTGTGGCTTTCCTGAAGTCCACGATCATCTCCACTGTCTTCCTGGGCGTTCTCCAGATTGGAGAACGCACAGATTGTTACCGCTGCACCAGGACACCAGCCGGTCCAACCTCCCGATGAGAGTGGTATCGTCCGCAAACTTGATGAGTTTTACGGAGTCATGGCTGGAGGTGCAGCAGTTTGTATACAGGGAGAAGAGCAGAGGGGAAAGTACACAAGCCCTGTGGAACTCCTGGCTGCTGCTGATAGTCCGAGTGTCTGAGACATTCTTCCCCAGCCGCACGCACTGCCTCCGATCCGACAGGAAGTCAGTGATCCACCTGCAGGTGGAGTCGGGCACGTTGAGCTGGGAGAGCTTGTCCTGGAGCAGAGCAGGGAGGATGGTGTTGAAAGCAGAGCTGAAGTCCACAAACAGGATCCTGGCATAGGTTCCCGGGGAGTCCAGATGCCTGCAGGATGAAGTGGAGTGCCAGGTTGATTTGTGTCGTCTACAGACCTGTTGGCTCTGTAAGCTAACTGCAGGGGATCCAGCAGGGAGGAGGTGAAGGACTTGAGGTGGGGCAAGACCGGGCGTTTCAAATGACTTCATGACTACAGACGGCAGCGCCACAGGCCTGTAGTCATTAAGTCCAGTGATCCGGGGCTTCTTGGGGACAGGGACAATGATGGCAGACATGGCATGACCCCAGGGAGGTGTTAAAAATGTCTGTGGAAGACGGGGGTTAACTCTCCTGTGGAGTGTTAATGTAGCGGGAGAGACGCCGTCTGGTCCAGCAGCTTTTCGGGGGTTGGATTTTGGAAATAGCTTGTGAACATCCTGTTCCTGAACTGAGAGGGTGGTGGGGAGGTGGGGGGACCAGGTTTGGGTTGGCGGAGGTGGCCACCGTGGGGGAGGGGGTGGTCACATCAAAACCTGGAGTAGAAGGTGTTGAGTTGCTCAGCCAGTTTTCGATTTTCTGCAGCAGGGGGGGCTCGGGCTTTGTGGTTGGTGAGGAGCCCAAGCCCCCAAGGCGGGGTTGTTGTCAGAGAACTGCTGCTTCAGACGCGTATTGTACGGTGATCTCGCTCGAAGAAACCTCTTTGCTAAATCCATACTTTGCATATTTGTAGCGCCCCCTGTCTCCAGCCCTGTGCGCCTGCCTCCTTCTGCTGCCTTAACTGCCTCAGTTTTGGAGTGAACCAGGGTTTGTCATTGTTGAAAGTGACTTTGGTTTGTGTTGGTATGATGCTGTCCTCACAGAATGTATGACGTCACAGTGTCCGTGTACTCATCCAAACTATCTGTGGCAGCTCTGAAGACCTCCCAGTCTGTAATGTCCAAACATGCACGTAGCTCCTCCACAGCCTCATTGGTTCCACTTCTTAGATTTCCTAACTGCAGGTTTGGAGAGCTTCAGCCTCTGTCTGTACTGTGGGGATCAGTAGTGAACCATGGCGTGATCTGAAAAGCCGAGAGCAGCGCGAGTCACGGCGCGGAAGGCGTTACTGACTGTTGTGTAACAGTGATCCAGCGTGTTCTGCTCTCTGGTTGGAACTTTAACAAACTGTCTGTACTTTGTAGTTCGTGGCTGAGATTCCCCTTGTTAAAATCACCCAGGATAATACACAAGGAGTCTGGGAAGGTCCACTCCACACTCAGAATCTGGTCCGCGAGCGCGCGCTTGTGCCACGGTGCACGTTTGCGCTCGGTGGGATGTAAACAAACAGCCAGAATGGATGAGGCGAACTCACGTGGAGAGTAGAATGGCTTTTTGCAGTTAATGAAGAGATATTCCAGATCAGGAGAGCAGTGTTTGGAGATCACAGTCACATATGAAGACCAGGCGTTGTTGATGTAAAAACAGACTCCTCCGCCGCGTGTTTTACCCCCGGAGAGACCTTTATGACAATCAGCTCGAAAAAGGCGAAACCCCTCGATCTGCACGGCGCCGTCCGGGATTGGCTCGCTGAGCCATGTCTCTGTGAAGCACAAAACAGGAGATGAAGAAAAGTCTCTGTTTCGTCTCATCAGCAGCGCCAGTTCCTCCATTTTGTTGGAGAGTGAGCGAACGTTGGAGAGGAAAATCCCAGGTAAGGGCGTCCGTGTACTGCGTCTCCTGAGCCGTACGAGGACCCCGGCACGTTTTCCTCGCCTGCGGCGTCTCACTCTTTTAGCCAAAAGAAGGGCTAATTCAGCAGCAGAAACTAAAAAAAAATAAATGTGTCATTCAGCTTTCTATAATTCATGTGCAATACTGTAATAATCGTGTGCAATACTGTGACATAATGTCAATCATCCCTGATGCATATTTTCTGTTCATATAACAGCTGAAAATGACAGTGTTATTATTTCTTAACATTATAAGAGTTATTTCTAAGTTATCTGTTTTTATTATTATAGTTCTGTGCCTAATCTGTGTTGCAACAATGGAATTTCCCTATTGTGGGACAAATAAAGGTTATCTTATCTTATCTTAAAGCACTCAAGCCTTACTGAACTTGCTCTGGTTTGAGTGATTTATAGTAATGACACAACTGTAACACATTCTTCTAAAAGGCTGCAATGGGCTATTACCATAGACTCGGTGGTCAGACCTAAAGTCCCGCTCATGTCCCGAACGACAGAGCAGAGGTTTTACGTCGAGCCGGACTCTGCTCTATGGGAAACAGAGCAGTAAGCGCCGTGCATGGTATCTGTGCTTGTCTCACTGCTGTAGAGAAGAGCCGCTGACAGGGAACGTGATGAATAGGAGAGCTCTGTGCGTTGTGTGATTTTATTATCACACAACAACACTTTGTTGAGTAGAACAGAGCATGAATGAGTGCTATGAGTAGTGGGCATAACCGCAAGTGTGGTGTGGGCCATGTGTGAGCCGTTTGGTGTTGTACATGTTGAACAGTTTCAAGTTCCCTGGCATTAGACTATCTCAGTGATACAAGTGTAGTGTGGCTTTATTATGATATTGTCTGTCTCTGCACAAACATATCCAGAGCCTTCATTAGGCACTGCGGTTATTGGATGTCGGGTACAGCAGTCTGTAGCGGTGTATTTAAAAAGGTATAAATCTAGGGACCCACAGGGATTTCTTGGGCAGGCAGGGGCAGAGGGGCACTCTTTGGGTTAAGCAGGAGTGGGATTGAAAAGATAGTCCCAAACAGATCTCTAGGCTATGGTTTATTTTTACAGTTTGACTGGAGGAGAAATAGACACAAAAAAACATGCTTACTATGTGATGATACATTTGAGCCAAGAGCTTGATTATTTTACATATTACTATGTATGTAAATATGTAGACCTGCTTTTGATGTATGCAAAACTGACAGTGTTTACACCACCTAGGAAATCTGGTTTAAAGAAATCAAATTCCTGATGGTAATTATCAGCCTATATTTGGTCATATAGACTAATATTAACCTGTGGTGGCTTTGTGGATAAATTATTTGGTGAGTTTGCTTTGGGGGAAATGTTGATCCCACTTTATTCTGTCTGCCCTTATCATGCATTGGCGTGAGCAAGCACTGCCGCTGACCCAGGAGAGTGAATTGATGGGGAGTCTGTAGTCTAGCAAACCTGATCTGTCTGGGTATTAATTCTGGTGACTTTCTGCTCTCACTATGCAGCTTAAGGTGTTTATGTTGTTCAAGAGTAAACGCAGCAACATTGCATATCCTCCCGGCAGCTTAATTACGGGCCACCGGGAAGTGCCATTATAAAGGTAGCGCCAAGGAGGATTTTGTGCTATTTGTCTGCTGTACACATTGCAATGCGAAGAAAATGTTAGGCACTGGCCAAGCATCAGCACCAAAGTTAGTTTATTTATTTAAGACACAATATACATGACACTTATCAGGAGTTATGCTTTGTACCAGGTTGTAGCTCAAGCTAATTTCCCCTTGTAGTCCCTGGGCAGATTGATATTTGCCAATGTGGTATGAAGACAGTGCCATGCCTGGTGAGAGCACTCTCACACACCACTCCGTGACGGGCTTCGCTGGGCACGTGCCGCAGGGCTTTAGGGTCATTCCCTAACACTCAAATGTGCATTTTTATGTAAACAACAGTGATACACATTTACACAGTTTTCCTGCTAATCTAAGCAGTAACAGCAGTGGCACCTCTGTAGAGAAATGGACTCGACCAGAGCAGTCTAAGTCCCACCATTTTAAAGGTTGCACCAACACAATGAAATCATGAATTATTTAAATAGATCTTTTAAATGTTAAGCTTGAAATGTTTCTTAAAATGATTTATTGATACAGTGTGGGGTATCCAGTTCTTTGTGAGGATTGGAGCCAGGAGCGGCCGGGGGGCCCTTCAATAGGAATGGGTCTCCCTCCATTTTTACAATCTTATACATGAGCAGGTTTGGGTTCGGTATATGTTTTCAGCATGGACCCTTTTGTTTTCTATTTGATCTTTTGATCTGTTTTGTGTTTCTGTAGTTTGTTTGTTTATATGTTGAGTTCGACCAGAGATTTTTAAAAACATTTGAGAATTATCAGAGTGCACGGTGGCAGAGCGGTTAGAGCTCCGCCTCCCAAGAAGGAAATCATGGGTTCAATTCCTGGGCGAACATTACATCACATGATCTCTCTGGATGAAGTCTGCATGTCCTCCCCGTGTTACCGTGGGTTCTCTCTGGCTTCCACCGTCCTAACACATTGGCAACTGTAAATTGGCCCTAGTGAATGAATGTGAGCATTGGAGGTAGCACCCTTTAACATAAACGGCATATTAAAACCAAATTTTAACAAAAATGAGAAAAGAAAGAATAGACATATTTACAAGAGACACATTTGAACAACATTAAACATAAAAAATAAACCACGTTTTGTTATTTGTATTGTACTATTCATCATAGGCCAACACAAAGATATTGATTTCAAACCGAATAGCTTTTGAACAAATGTTTTTAATGTAAAGACAAGAAGGCAGATATGTGCTTGTTAAAGTAGCTATTCATGGGAAGGTTTTTACTCTATTGAATGTGTATGCTCCACCAGGGAGTTATATCACCTTCGATACTATCCTATCTACATTACTGTAGACATAGAGGAAAAAACAAAAAAAACAATCTTTGGAGGTTCAATGGCAGCCTACTTAATGACCGTTTGTTTAAAGAAAAATGTCAAACAACATTAAGAAATATCATATTATTAAGAAAATGATAATGAGGAAACTTCCCCGCCCACCCTCTGGGATGCTTCTAAAGCAGTTTTGAGAGGAAAAATATTAGCCATAGCCTCAGCAAAAAAGAGACAAATGGGGAAAAAGGTAAATGATCTGCAAGAAAAACAGCATTTGAATTCTTCTTTTAAAAACTTTACGTTGAAATTTCAGAAGACATAGGGGATGATATACATTCCTTTCTGGACACCCTCAATTTGCCCATTATGTCAGAAGACGCAATCAAGAGATTGAAATACAATAAATCTCCGGGAAGTGATGGCTTCATCTCAGAGTTTTATAAAGCTCTGAAAGACTTATTTATTTATTAACAGACGACAAATGCAAGATCATAAGATGATCTTTACACATTGTGAATCATATACAAAAACAACAGTACAAAGCTGTAAGAATTAGTCTGGATGCTGAGAAAGCTTTTGATTCTGTTAGCTGGGCTTATTTATTTAGTATTAAGTATTAAACAAATTTTAAATTGGTTCAACATCAAGAATTAAAATCTATTGTCACCTGACAGATCCACTGACTCTGGAAAGAGGGTTGAGACAGGGCTGTGCCTGGTCCCCCTCCCATTTACTTTGTACTTGGAACCATTGGCTCAACATATTAGACACTCAAAAACAATTCACAGTGTTACAAACGATGGGACGGAACATAAAATTGCCTGCTACGCAGTTGATGTTCCATTATCTTGACCAAACCAGAAATGTCCACACCCAATGTGACGCATTATCTTCAAAAAATGGTCCAATGTCTGGATACAAATTAAATGTACAATAAACTGAAATGATCTCATTCTGGCAACCCCCTTTGACCTTTAGAATCTCTTAGATATTTAGGTATGGTCCTCCATAGAGACCTATCAACAATTTTGGAGAAATAATGATACCCTCTGAAGAAATATGCCCGGTTCTATTAAACTCGGACAACTGCGTGTTCAGAAACTGGAAGAGGAGTGAAAGTCAACAAGATCTACTCTATCAATTAATAACACATACCAGCGCTAAAGATGACCAGGATTCAGTAGTTTCAATTACGCATTGTTATATTCTCCTAACAAAGTCATCTATACAGACGTCTGGACTTCCGGGAGCCTAACAAAAGTACTTGCTTAGCCGTCTCTCCTCTATCCCGGAAAGTAACTGGGCATCCACATTCTCTCAGTATTTAAGACACAAATATGAATATGCATGAGCCTAAAGTAAGTCCTTGTTGTAGAGCAGTGATTGGCCCAGCGCCCATCTCACCCCCTTCTGGTATTTCCTTTTTCCTTTGTTCTCTCGTGTTACTGAGACTGGTCACACCTCTAGGAATCACAGTGTAGAAAAGAGCAGCACAGAACAATAGCAGCATAGAACATTGTATAATAGTGAATATATGATCAATGCATTGTATAATGGCGAATATCTGATCAATGCACAATATGTAGTTCTCTTCACCTCATTTTACTATTTACTATAAAAATAAATGTTTTGCCCAGATTTCTCTATCTCTTCCAGATTCTCCCAGTTTCCATCCGCCTACCGAGTTGTTTGACGAGTAGATAAAACAATCTCATAGTTTTGGCAAGGCAAAAAATCTCTTCCAACTATCTTTCCAAAAGAAATGAATGATGGTGGTTTACCTTGTCTGAAAAAAATAACATTATTTCTGCCTCAAATCAGAGTGTTGCCTGTACTGGTTTGACCCAGAATATGAAGCTCAATGGAAAACTATTGAGAGTGCCGGGGTTCCTGAACAGGCCTTACTGGCAGATTGACAACAGACTGAATAAGAAAAAAGAACAGAATCAAAGAGCAAATGTTCATAAGGGAATTTGTAATGTCCCAGTATACGTGTCCTTAGACAGATGTTCCAAGCTCCCCTGTCCTTAGACCATCTTTTTTCGGCACGAAAACTACCAAACCTCTTTGGGGAAAAGTAGAACCCTCGAGGAAGGAGAGAATCGACTCCCTCGGATGGAAATGGGGCAGAACGTGCTTCAATTAATGTTTGGAGTTCTGTTGGAGAAAATGGTGTCACGTCTTCATAAACCATGTCAAAGTGCACATTCATTCACTGCGCTAATTCCTATCAGTCCATGTTGTATCCATCAAGCTATCATGTGGTCAGAGGATCACCGGTAGTGAAACTAGTGCTGATTGCAGAAGCAAAACCATTGCCCGTAACAGTGTTATATGGAGACGTGTCATCGTGCTCAGTAGAATATGTGGACAGCGATCATGAAAATGCTACAAACTGTGTGGTGACATTGTCATCCGACGCGATTTCAGTAACTTTGGATTTGAGCCTCAGGACTCCGCCATGGAACAGTCAATGGATAACTCTTTGGAACAGGGCGAAACTCTGTTTGTTTCTAGGGGTGTCCAAAAAAATAGTGAAAATGTAAGGCCGTCTAAATGCTTTAAACTGGTTGTTAAGAACTACAACAAGATTTTTAATATGATTAAATATTATATACTAATAGCTAAATATAAAGTATTTGCCATTTAAACAGTCAACTTTAATTCAGAAATCAGTTTAGTTACAAATACACTTTTTTTTTTTTTTTTAAGTGCAATCATGTTTGAACAAAATAAACAAAGACATTGTATTATCAATAAATACAGTCTACTCTTGTCTCTTTATCACTTAATGTGTTTCAAACAATGCCTCCAACTGGATAGTGTTGAGGTGTGCAGTTAGTGTCGATGTTTTGCAAAAAATTATAAAAGGACATAGACAATTTTGTAACGTATAAAATGACGTAGGCTGTATATTGGCTGTTATTAGCGTTAATGTTTAATAGTTATGATCAGTGCACACAAGGAGCACAGCGGCTTTAAGATCGCGAAAGTTTCGAGAATCCAAATTGGGGTCACGCAGGAAGCGTTTGTATCTCATGATTAAAATATTGGAAGATCAAACTCCCGAGCTCAGTTATTGTACTCAGTGGGCATACACTCATCGTTTTCCTCTGGCAGGACGTCTAAATCACTAAATCAAATGAAATTCCCTGATACGTAGAGTTTGGGTTTTCGGCCTGTGACTCTCTGTCTCCTTTTCAAGATCCCGTGCCTACGGCATTAAGCTATAATAACTCTTCAAGGTTTATGGCATTACATTTAGTTCACCGTGAAACTTACAAGGCGTTTTGGTGATATGAAATAGGACCTTATATCCGCTCGTCTTTTCGTAATTTTTGGACATTACTGTAATCACAATACAAACTTGTTTATTGTACAGAGTAATGGGGAAGTGTATGAGTACAACTGAAGTCCTGAATGACACTTATGAGTAGCTAGGCTATGCTGGTCTTAGCTAAATGCAGGTGCCGGTTCAAGAGACACATTTTCTCATAAATTCTGCCTTGCGCGAAAAAATTTTAAACAAATGTAGCGTCGCAGACGCATGTGAGGCGGCAGTGCACATCACAACGCGACGGACCAATGTGTCACAACTGAAGGGGTAGATTGGTTCTATTTAGACTTTCAGACTTATTTAATAAGAGTGAGTGGTGTGTGTGAATAGTAATCATATATATTCAGATAGTTTTTAACAATAGCTCACTATATATAACACTTCTATTAAAGGTTCTCGAGGGGAGGGGCACTGTGAGGGGAGGGGGGATACCAGTTTGGAATATACTGTAAATGCCAAAAACATGAGGTTCTTGTTGTAATCCAAGTTTTTATTCCACTGCCATGTTCACAAAACGGGAAGAACAGACCCACCCGCCTCTTGCTCAGTCTCGCAATATAACATCACATTAAACAGGAAGTTAACAATCTCCCTCTCTCTTTAAAAAAAAAAAAAACATTCATGTGTATATATTTTTAAAGTGTGCTAAAGTAACATTTTGGAAAGAAACCTTCTCAGCAGAACGCACGCACAATTACGCTGTGTAGTGTGTTTGTCCCTGGCTGTGGCTTCAGCGTACCACACGGTAATGGAAGTGAGGATGGACTCAATGATGTGTGTAGAACTGCATCATCAGCTGCACTCGCAGCTTGGCTTTCCTCAGCTGCTGCAGGACGTACATCCTCTGCTGGGCCTTCTTGATGAGGAAGCTGATGGTGAGCTCCCACTTGAGATCCTGGGTGATGGTGGTGCCGAGGAAGTGGAATTAGTCCACTGTGGTGATGGAGGAGTCTGTCATGGTGAGCTGTGACTTTCCTGAAGTCCACGATTATTTCCACTCTTCTTCTGGTCATTGAACTCCAGGTTGTTACCGCTGCACCAGGACACCAGCCGCGTCCACTTCCCCTCTATAGACAGACTCATCCCCTCCGAGATGAGCCCGATGAGGGTGGTGTCGTCCGCAAACTTGATCAGTTTTATGGAGTTGTGGCTGGAGGTGCAGCAGTTTGTGTACAGGGAGAAGAGCAGAGGAGAAAGTACACAGTGCTGATATTCCGAGTGTGAGATATATTCTTCCCCAGCAGCACGCCCACTTTGTGAGATATATTCTTCCCCAGCAGCACGCACTTTCTCCGATCCGTCAAGTCAATTATCCACCTGCAGGTGGAGTCAGGCACGCTGAGCTGGGAGAGCTTGTCCTGGAGCAGAGTAGGGAGGATGGTATTGAATGCAGAGCTGAAGTCCACAAACAGGATCCTGGTATTGGGTCCCGGGGAGTCCAGATGCATCAAGATGAAGTGGAGTGCCAGGTTGATGGCGTCGTCTACAGACCTGTTGGCTCTGTAGTCGAACGTCAGGGGGGGCAGCAGGGAGGAGGTTAAGGACCTGAGGTGGGGCAGGACCAGGCGTTCAAAGGACTTCATGACTACAGACGCCAGCGCCACAGGCCTGCAGTCATTAAGGCCAGTGATCCGGGGCTTCTTGTGGACAGGGACAATGATTGACGACTTGAAGCAGGCTGGGACGTGGCATGTCTCCAGGGAGGTGATAAAAATGTCTGTGAAAACTGGGGTCATTTTGCCTGCACATTGTCTCAGGGTGGCGGGGGAGACACCGTCTTATCCAGCAGCTTTTCGGGGGTTGGATTTCCAAAATAAGTCTGTTTACATCCTGAGTGGTGGAGGAGTTGGGGGGACCGGGGTTGGGCTGGCAGAAGATTGCCAAGTGAAACATCACTGAAGAAATCTAGACTAAAATCAGCAGTTTCTTAAGTGCTGAAATTTAAGTCTGACCTTCTCTGACTTGAGTTTACAGATCACCTTGTTCACTTCATGTATGGACTGGACAGTAGCATTCCAAATGTTTGAAGCAAGGCTGCATGTGTCAAACATTACATCTGGTAATGTTTGTTTTGCAACCCACAAAATATGTCCTATTTTGGACCTGAGCTGCTCTGTCTTCATCTCATTTGAAGGAGCTTTCCTTTCCACTGCCCAAGCTGGCTGTAAGTGGACTGATTGCAGATTTTCAATGTAATTGTGCTGATGTACCAGCAACTTATCACCAGCTGTCACAGTGTCCATTCCCATATAAGAAAAACTCTCATGTTCTTCACGATCCACATGAAAGGCAGACTTCAGGACAGGAATCACGTATGTTATAAAGTGCTCTGATCCTGCCCAAAAGTTCATACACACATTTCTTAAGTTTCCACTGGACATTGTCCACGCCTGTTTCAGGTGGGGGTTGAATGTAAATGTCTCGTGATAGTTCAATACCCTGTAGAAAAGCAGATTTAATGTCCATTGAATGAACCCTTCAGTTGTCTGGCAACAACTAATAGCAGTCTGGGTGACCGCCTCTTTTAGTGTATAGACCCATCTAGGAGATACACATTTCCGACCCCGGTCTGCAACTTCCTCAAAACATATTTTCTCCATCTATTGCTGTTCATCACTGTCAAAGAGATATCTGTTGCAACAAGTACATCAGATTCATTGTTTTCAGACTCTGAAGGTTGTCAACATTTGACATGTCTAATGCCTGATTTTGTCCTTCACTGCCACCACATTCAACATTGTTGAACACTGAACATTGTACCAGTCTTTATACTGCCCTTTGGCTTTTCCTGCTCTACTTAAGACTCTGGCAGCGTGCTGAACACCATTATCTCTGTTTGTAAATGCGACCCTCTGCCTAGATTTAAATTTTCATCATCTATTTCATTACTATCTGTTTCATGGACGTCACAGTAGTTAGTCTAAGGTTTTCTCTCACATTAGTGTCACTGTGGCTGTCAGTGGTTTGCTCTTCTGAAATAACACTTAGTTGATCATCTGAAACTTCTGACGCATCAATATGCACTGTATTATTATTTTCTGTACTGTTTACAGTTGCACTGTGCACCATTTCCTTCTCTTCATCTGGTGCATTAACTTTACTCTTTACAATGACTGACTTCGTGTTAGACAACACAAAGACCCTGTCCCTATCTCAAGCGCTCCAGGGCCCACTTGATGGCCAGGCCCTCCTTCTCACAGTAGAATACCTGGTCTCACGTACCAGCAGCTTGCGACTCAGGTAAAGGACGGGTCGTTCTTCCCCAGGACACCTTGGGCCAGGACTGCCCCCTGTCCCACTGCAGAGGTATCAGTCTGAACCAGGAACCTCTGGCTGAAGTCAGGACTCCTCAGCACTGGAGAAAAGCACAGGTAGGTCTTGAGGGTCCGAAAGGCAATCTTGCAGTCCTCAGTCCAACCAACAGGGTTTCTCTGAACCTTCGCTGTTAGAGCTGTCAGAGGAGCTGCGATGCTGGCAAACTGCCGGACAAATCTTCGGTACCAGCCAGTCAAGCCCAAAAGGACCTCACCACTCCTTCTTTGTTTGCGGACGCGGGCATGGCAGCTGCAGATGGCTTCAACCTTGACCACTTGTGGTCTGACCTCACGTCCCGGCCGGTAGCCTGGGTATTTTGGCTCTTCCTTCGGCCCACTGACACTTGGCTGGATTCATTGTCTGGCCTGCTTGCTGGATCTGGCCAAGGACTTGTTCCAAATGATGCAAGTGCTGCTCCTAGGTGTCACTGAAGATGACCAGGTAGGCAGGTAGGCAGCACTGCAGTCTTCACACCGCCACAGGACACCGTCCATCAGCCTCTGAAAGGTGCTGGGGCTCCATGGAGACCGAATGGCATCACCGTGAACTGGAAGAGGCAGCAGGGGTCCGGAAAGCGGTGTAGGGATCAAGGGTGGTAATAACCTGGCTCAGCCAATCTTCTCCAGCAGATCATCCAAGGCATCGGGAAGGCATCGGGAAGGCATCGGGAAAGGCATCGATGTCAGAACTCGAAGTCGTCAGACATCGAAGTCAGACATCGCGTTGAGCTTCCTGAAGTAAATGCAGATACGGAGAGAGCTCGTCCTTTATCACCACGATGACTACCGGGCTGCACCACTCAGGCTGTGATGGCTCGATCACCCCCAGGACGCTGCATTTCCTCCACCTCCTTCAGAAGCTCTGCCACCAGATGTTTAGGTCACCCGATATGACCGCTGGCGAATGGGCCCTTTGTCTTTAAGGCGGAAAGACGTGTTCAACTAGGATGGTCTTCCCCAGGGTTGGCAGGAAACAGCTTGGAGACTTGCTGGAAAACTTGGCTCAGCTGACTGGCTTGGGCAGCAGAGAGATGGTCAAGGGTAGGTTCAGCAGACTGGTTGAAGGTCAGCGAAGGTAGACTCCCCTTCCCCCTCACTATCCACCTCAGTCACTAGAAGGGACACCACGGGAACTGGAACTGAAGACTTCATCCACTCCTTCAGTAAAGCAAGTTCACGTGGTAGGACAATCTTTAGCCCAATGGTATGCGCTCTGACAAATGGTACATTTTGTATGCTTGCCATATTTGTCAAGTGGTTTTGTACATTGCTGTGGCTGTTGCTGCTGATATCCACTCAGTGATGGGCCGTTGTTACATCTGAATTTTACGATCTTGATCTTTGCTCCGTGAAAAATGCTATCTTGACCACTGTTGTTTTTCCACCGAAGATCCGCTTTAACGCTGACTTCACAGACACAAAAGGCAGCTCAGCACACACGGTTAGTGCGAGCTGTCTGCTTTTCTCCTCTAGACACGCCGTGTCCAGAAGCTTGAAAGCCTGCATAGCGTCAGGCAGTGTCATGTTGTACTTTTTCATGAGGTTGTATTTCTGCTCAGTCAATGATAAAGTCCGGCATAGATATGGCCCTATCCTATAATATTGGAACAAAATGGGAGTAAGCGCGGTAAGCGCTGTCTTTTTCTCTTCTCAAGAAGAAAATAATGTTTCCATCCCGTTGTCTTTGTTCAAATTGTCCGCGGATATTTCCATATTTGCGGAAAATATAATGGCCAAAAATGGATTAAATAATATAAATGTAATTTTATGGGCTCCTAACTTTCGCTCTCTTAAGCATTATATCATTTATTAGTCAGATGAGCTCCATGATAGTGCTCGGGGGAGGGGCTTGAAACTTTGAGAAAGTCACTTTCCTCTGGCTCACGGCAACAACAAACAGAATAAAACAGCATTTACAGGTAAGAGTACGTTCTGGAACTACCTATCTCCTCTCTCTCTTTTTCCTCCTTTGCGCTTGTGCGTTCCGTGGTTCCACTTTCAGCTCACGCTGACGGCAGCTGGATAAATGTTTATCCAGTCTTGTTGACACGCTGGGCTGCGTGTGTGCGCACTCCGCCGTGACTTGTGTTGTGCCGAGAGACATTTCTGTGGTTAACTGCAGATTCCAAAAACCCCACGAATAACCTATCATGGCCATAAATAATCGTGATGATTGATAACCGGGTAATCTTGAAATCCCTATATATATTGTATATCATTGCCTTCAGCTCATCATTTTGCACAAAACGTATATTCATGCCGGAGATACGCTAGTTTTAACAATTAAAATAGCAACATTTTCTTAACTAGCTTGCCACGCCCACATAGGAAATAGACTACAAATTGTACACGGGATTTTGACACATTTTCAAGCCTTTTGACTTAAAATCCAAGGTGGAAAAACATAAAGCATGAGGTGTAAAATTTTGAAAAAATTGGGTTCTTCCCACAATGACCGACTCCCTGCGGGGTTTAGGGTGGGGTCTTAATATATATTTTTACTTTTTCTGACCTGAATCTAAGATGAAAAAGGCCAATCATTGCCATAATGCATTTTTAATTTTGGCGCTAGTGAGTCATTTTGCAACGTTAATCCTGAATTTTGGGATCGAATGTTTTTAAATTTTTAAATACCCCTCGTACTCCTTGCGACTGTAGGGTACGAGCCACCGCGAAGAGCACACCTCTAAGCCTACATCCCCACTCCCCCACATACAGTACCAACCTTTATACTACTCCATTCAACATTTTCACGACCACACGGCTTTTACGTTCAGTGTGATGTGGACAATAAGTGTGACAAACATCATCTGTGTATGATAAAGTACATTCCTTCATCCCATTCAAAATGCTTCTTAACCAAAACCATGTAAGTCTATGGCAATATTTGTCAGGTTGCCACGGTAACATGCTTGCAGATAGAGAGAGGTATGCCATCATTGGCTATTTTGTTCAGGATGGCAAGAAGGGTGTCTGCCAGATTGTATTTGTCTATGTCAAATTTTCATCCCATTGATTAAAAATGCTTGTAAACCAAAAGCCATGTATGTCAATGACAATATTTCTCAGTTGCCATTTAGATAGAGGTATGCTGTCATTGACTTTTTCTCTTAAAAAGGGTAAAGAAGAATGTCTGTGCCAAATTTTATTTGTCTACAATTTTTGAGGTGACACTACTACATTAGCATATAATTGCATTCAGTTTAGACATTTTCACAAATGCTCTTAACATTTTCCAAATAAAAATTGTTTAAGAAACGAAAACTTGACATATTCCAAAAATTGTAAGTTTTCGATGAAAACTGTTGGTGGAGATGCCAAAAGTACAATAAGATGCACTTTTTGTCAGTCGGACAAACTAAAAGACAACTAAAGCAAAGAATTTCGGAACACAAAACAGCCACCAGGACAGGAAATATGGATTATGCAATGGCCAAACACTACAAAAAGGCAAATCATGGATCACCATGCTCTCTGAGATTTTATAGGATTGAAAGGATCATAATGCCCAGTAGATGGGGGATATATTTTGAAAAATTGTCTCAAAGAGAAATGTACTGGATTTCAACATTGAACACTATGGTACCAAATGGACTAAATGATGACTTTAGTTTTAAATGTTTTTTGGGCTAACTGGATGTGTTGGTTGTGACAAGACATAAAACAACAATGAGTGACCCAATTAATTGGGCCTCTAGTCCATCTGGTAGAATCCTACAAAAGCCAGCCCACCACAATGCCTGTAAGCGCTCTGGGGAAGGCTTCATGCCAAAACGCGTTAGCGTCTGCTTGTTTGTTGTAGCAAAATAAAAAAAGTTATGTGAGTATCTTTGTCCTAAATCTGTTTTTTTTATTTTTTATTTTTTTTATGAAGATGTGTAAATACCTGTAAAAGTCCAGTTTCTCCAAGTCAAAGGATTCATTTAACATATCAAAGCTCTTCATCTTTTACTATCTGGTGAAAAACCTTTATACCTTTTGCAATCCAGACCCTGTCTCAGGTCAGTTTGGTAGAAAACCTTGGTCATTAGCCAACCAGTTTAAGATTTTAACATCTTTTAGTTTGTATGTTTTATTAGCTCCATCCATGTTGTAAGTACAGACTTTACCCAGGGATTTTTAACTTCCTCATGACTCAACTGTTTATCATCTGCCAGTAAGGCCTCTAGTCACTTTTACAGAGACTAGAGGACTGGGTGGGCATCACTGGCACTGCCCTAAACTGGTTAAAGTCCTATCTGGAAGACAGGAATTTCTTTGTCGAAATTGGTAACTGTGTCTCAGACCAGATGCCCCTGACCTGTGGGGTGTCCCAAGGGTCAATCCTGGGACCCCTTCTGTTCAACCTCTACATGCAGCTGTTAGGTTATTTGATACGCAGCGAGAATGTGTCCTATCACAATTATGCAGACGACACTCAAATCTATGTTTCACTGACGGCAGGTGAATATGGACCAGTGGATTCACTCTGTCACTGCATCCAACAGATCAGTGTGTGGATGCAAAACAACTTTCTCCTGCTGAACTCAGACAAGACTGAAATCATCGTCTTTGGCCCACAGAAACAAAGAGAAAGTGTTAACAGTCACCTCCAGAGTCTCGCTCTAAAACCTACAAATCAAGTTAGAAATCTGGGGGTAATAATGGACTCAGACTTGAATTTTAACAGCCACGTCAGATCAATCACATCAGCAGCTTTTTACCATCTAAAAAGCATTGCCAAAATCAAAAGTATAGTGTCTAAACCAGACCTGGAGAGACTTATCCATGCGTTTGTCTCTAGTAGATTAGACTACTGTAACGGCCTGCTCACTGGCCTCTCCAAACGAGCTGTAAAACAGCTGCAGTACATCCAGAACGCTGCTGCTCGGTCCTGACCAGAACCAGGAAGTACGATCACATTAGTCCTGTGCTCAGGTCTCTGCACTGGCTCCCTGTGGCTCAGAGAATAGACTTCAAAGCAGCTCTGCTTGTATACAAGTCTCTCCATGGCCTAGCACCAAAGAGTCATCTCGGACATGTTTAGTGCCATATGAACCATCTCGGACTCTGAGGACCTCAGGGACCGGCCTCCTGCTGGTGCCAGAGTCAGGACTAAACATGGGGAAACATCTGCGTTTCAGTTTTATGCAGCTAAAATCTGGAACGGTCTTCCTGAGGATGTGAGACAGGCCGCAACTTTGGCAATGTTCAAATCTAAACTAAAAACTGTTTTGTTTGGCTGTGCATATGACTGAAATGCTTTTCTTTGCACTCTTCTCTTTTATGTCTTGAACTATTTGACGGATAGCCTGAAAATGGCACTTTTGAATTAAGATTTTGTGATTTCTGTCATGTCTTTGTGAATTTAATGAATTTTTTTTCCTGTTATGTGAAGCACTTTAAATTGCCTTGTGTACGAATTGTGCTCTACAAATAAACTTGACTTTCTTTGCCTTGCCTTGCCTTGCCTGAACAGGAACCCCTGGCACAACATTAATGTACACTTTTTTCCCAATGAGCTTCATACTCTGGATCGCACCAGTACAGCAACGCTCTGATTTGTACAGAAATAAAGTAATTTTTCAGACAAGGCAAACCCCATCTTCCTGTTTCTTTTGATAATTGTAGAGTTAAAATTGGATTTGATCATCCAACTCATCAATCAGCCGATTCGGGATGGAAATCGGGAGAGTCTGGAATAGAGAAATCTGGGCAAAACATTATTTTTTATAGTTTCAATCCTTTGACTTAGACATAAGCATGGGAGTCCATTTTCCAAGATCTTTCTTTATAGTGGAGAAAAGAGGAGTATAGTTTTTCTCCAAGATTGGTGATAGTTCTTTATGGAGGACTCCACCTAAATATTTGAAAGATTCCGTTTGCTATTTATATGGGTAAGTCTTTCTAAAGGATCAAAGGGGGTTGCCAGTAAGAGAGAATTTTGTTCATCCATTTTGTATCCAGACGTTGGACCAATATCACACATCATATTGGGTATGGAAATATCTGGTTTAGTTGAATATTATAGGACATCATCTGTATAGCAGGCAATTTTATGCGCTGTCCCATTAATTGAGACACCATAAATTGTTTCCAATTGTCTAATATATTGGGCCAATGGTTCCAAGTACAAAGCAAACAAAAGGAGGGGACCAAGTCATTTAAATGGGTTTCTTGTAGGTACATAATATAAATGTTCTCTTTTCTCATCTTTGTCAATATTGTTGACCGCCAATATGCCATCAACAATAAAAGATGCTATTCATAATTTTTCAGATGGCTTTGTATTAACCATGAAATCATTATTTTAAATCTGCTTTTGTTACACAGCTCTCTGGTTGAACACAACACACACACACACACACATAGGAACCACAACAACCGAACACAATAGAACAAACAGAAAAAAAAGAGCTCATGCCAAAAAAATGTAAAGAGCTCACAGACTGATCCAAAAAGAGATCAGAGGGTGGAGGGAAACCCCTTTTCTAGGTGTAACCCCCTGGGTTATTTTATGTGCGCACAAATATTATAACCCTTGAGTAAATTAAAACAATTTATTGTACCTTTTTGTTTACCTAGTTTATTGTACCATTTACATGTTTACATTTTATACTTTGCACACTCAACAGATGTATCACTACATTTTTGTTATGCTTATGTTCACTTTCAGTGACACATTCATTTTACACTTTACTTTAGGAACTAAACTATAAAACTAACTACTACTAACTACTAACTACTAAACTCTCGAACTAACTATAAATTACTACTACAAGCAAAGGCATCTCATGTAATTCACTGCCTCACTTGTCAGTCAAGGGCAATAGCAATGTTGTGATGTTGTGATTGTCTCCTGTTGGTTTGGGGGTTGGAGTTACTTCCCGTGTTTTGCCATATATATATATATATATATATATATACATATATATACATATATATATATATATATACATATATATATATTATATATATATTTTATTGTTTATAATATAAAGTGTAGTTAATAATATATGTGTGAATTACAGACAGCCTGGAGGTTTTCAGAGCTGCAAATAGTTTGGATGAAGTACACGGACACTGTGATAGTATCATTCGATTCTGTGAGGACAGCACATACCGAACACAGAACAAAGTCATTCAACAATGACAAACCCTGGTTCCTTCAAAAGACTGAGGCAGTTAAGGCAGCAAGAAGGAGGCAGCGCACAGGGCTGGATGACAGGTCGACTCACAAAGACGCAAAGTATGGATTTAGCAAAGAGGTTTTCCTGGAGCGAGATCACAGTATCAATACTGCGTCTGAAGCAGCAGTTCTCTGACAACATACCCAGCTCCCGTGTGGAGGGGTCTCACCGGCTCCTTTCATCCAAACAAGCCGAGCCCCCATGCTCCAGACATCCTGCGATAAAACTGGCTGAGCAAACTTAACACCTTCTACTCCAGGTTTGATGTGACCGACCTCCCCCCACGGTGGCCACCGTCGCACACCCAAACCTGTCACCCACCTCCCCACACGCTCTCAGTTCAGGAACAGGATGTTCACAGGCTATTTCGGAAATCCAACCCCGAAAAGCTGCCGGACCAGAGGGGTCTCTGCGCTACATTAAGACATGATTGCGCAGGAGAGTTATAACACCGTCTTCACAGACAGTTTTTTAACACTACATACCAGGGGGTCATGCCATGTCGCAGCCTGCTTCAGTCTGCCATCATTGGTCCCCCAAGAAGCCCCGGATCACTGGATTTAATGACTACAGGCCTGTGGCGCTGACGTCTGTAGTCACTGAAGTCATTTAACGCCTGGTCCTGCCCCACCTCAAGTCCTTGCTCTCCTCCCTGCTGGACCCCCTGCAGTTCGCCTACAGAGCCAACAGGTCTGTAGACGACACCATCAACTGGCACTCCACTTCATCTGCAGCATCTGGACTCCCCGGGAACCTACGCCAAGATCCTGTTTTGTGGACTTCTAGCTCTGCTTTCAACTCCATCCTCCCTGCTCTTCTCCAGGACAAGCTCATCCAGCTCAACGTGCCCGACTCCACCTGCAGGGGCGCACTGACTTCCTGACGGATCGGAGGCAGTGCGGCGGCTGGGGAAGAATGTCTCAGACTCGGACTATCAGCACAGGAGCTTCCACAGGGCTGTGTAATTTCCCTCTGCTCTTCTCCCTGTACAAAACTGCTGCACCTCCAGCCACGACTCCGTAAAACTCAGATCAAGTTGCGACGACCACGGGCTACATATAGGGGCTCATCTCGACGGGATGAGTCTGTCTACAGGAGGGAGTGCAACCGGCTGGTTTCTGGGTGGCAGCGGTGTGAACGAATCTGAGTTAGATCGCCGCAGAAGACAGTGGAGGCATGTCGTGGACTTCAGGAAACCACAGCCCCTAGCCCTCTCATCATGACAGACTCCCCCATCATCACGTGGTCTCCTTCGCTTCCTGGGCACCAAATCACCCAGGATCAAGTGCCGCATTCTAGCTTCTCCAGAAGGCTCAGCAGAGGAATGTACTCGGTTCTGCGGAACTGATGGAAAGCACAGCTGCGAGGTGAGATGACGGCGCAGTTGTACACTGCATATGCTGAGTCCATCCATCTCATCACCCGTGTCGGGTCCTGGACACAGCCAGAGGACCAACAGAAGATAATCAGCGCATTGCTGCGGTTCTGCTGAAGGTCATCGCTGCAGACCTCAGCTTGCAGGAGCTGTACGTCTATGGGGCTCTGGGAGAGCACGTGTCGGATCAAGCGGGACCTCTCACGCCTTGGACATGTATGAGCATTCTCATTGCAGGAGGCTACGGTCCATTCCGGACCAGAAATTACCTGCCATAAGAATAGTTTCTTCCCGTTGCCGTTGGACTCATGAACACTTCAAAACACCATGTCACTTTAAACTGGCAACATATTCAATCAGCTCACCTGCATTGTCACTTTCTGCAGCTCAAACTTGCTAAGTCTAACTGTAACTCTTTGTGACATAGAAATGCCTTTCTTTATTGTTATTGTATATGATTAATTGGTGTCTTAATTATGTCCTTTATTTGATTGACATTATTATATGTTTATTTTACGTTCATATTGTTTATTGTGCAGTCTTATGGCTGAGACAATAAGTTGCATGTTGTCAATATTTGTTCATGTTTTGAGAGATGGCTAATAATTTTCTGATATATATATCATAATTATATTATATATTATTATATATATATTTTATATATTTATATTCTATTAAGATATGTACTTTAAAATGTTTGTTTGTTTGTTATATATAATAATAAACAGACAAAAACAATTCTAGATAACAATTTATTTACAAGGGTATCGCTCTAGAATATTTACCCCAGGGTTTGACCATGTCTGTAGATAAGCAGCAGAAGGGTATTGAACTGATGCTGTGAAAGGGATGATATTGGACGTTTTGCTCCTGTATTTGTGCTCCTTTACCCTGTGGATTGCACGTCCAATATGGACTCGGAGCCTGGAGATTGTGTCTTCTAAACTCATGCAGTCCAGGATGATGTGCGTGTCCGCGCAGTCAAAAAAGACTTGTCTTCCAGACAAATTAAGGAACTCAGGTGGTGTTGATGTGACTGTAGACTGGTTGATTCTAAATCTATGGGCCTGATTGCTTTGCACCTGGTTAGAAAACTAGACAACATAGCATTAAATACAAACAATTTATTATGTGACATATTCTGGTAGTACTTAAACAGATGACACAAGGGAAATATCAGTCACAAAGTACAAGTGACAGAGAAATGTAAGAAGTAAGTAAATATGTACAGTTGAATTCACTGCTTGACGGACTTGAGTTTGGGGTGCAGTCCATGTGCAAAATTCCAGGTACTTCTGGATCCAAAAGGTTATGCCTGACTGGTCAGTCAGGCGTAATCTGTACATGGAATATATTTTATTAACTCTTATGTTGAGCTGACTTCACTTTTGATGTCACAGTGAATTCTCACTTCCACAAATGCATACGTGCAGGTTCCATCATGAATTACAAACAAAATAAAGCTGTAAACACAATACTAAGAAGAGTTTTCACTGCACTCAAATCACTCACGCATACTGCCGGAAGTAGTTCAGCTTCCTTAGATTCCGTGCCCAGAGCCCATAGGGCTCTCGCATAGGCAATGGGTTTTCCCCTCAATTGTAGTGCTCGGGCCCTGATTATTTCCCATTTTCTACTCTTAAGCGATACAAGTTAGAATGATGTGACGTTGTGACATTGTTCCTTACTATGAACACTCTCTCTGTAAATATTTTCACAAGTCCAAGTCAAACTTGGCACTTAGTTTGTCTTTGAAAAAGTCTTAGTTTAGTTCTACTGTAGATCTGGTTCAGATCTGTTGTAATCCTGGTTTACACAGTCCTGGTTTATTCCTGGTTCAGTCTTGTTTAGTCCTGGTTTAGTCTTGAATTATGACCTGGTTTAGTCCGCATGTCTTGGTTTACAAAGCCCTTGTTTATTCATGGTTCTGTTGTGTTTAGTCCTGGTTTAGTCTTGATTCAGGACCTCATTCAGTCTTGGTTTAAACCTGGTTTACTCAGTCCTGTTTTATTCATATTTAGTCCTTGTTTAGCCTTGTATTTTCTTCTTTGTCGGCTCAACATAGCCCTGATTTCACTCTTATTTTAGCCAGGATTCACTCCCAGATTTTGTCCCAGTCCTGTTTAGTCTAAAAAAGAAGCATTAAGAAAATCCCACAAAAGTATGATCCTCCTTTTGTCTTCTCTTGTCTGCACCAGTGCTCGGGCCTCTCTCTCTGACTGAACACTCTGCCGTGGGGCTCTTGGAGATATCAGCCCTGACATGGGAGCAGCTGTGTGCACAGATATACATGTATATTAAAAATCACTTTTGGGGACATGGAACAGCCAGTGTGTGATTCATTGGCCAGAGCCTGTTTTCTAATGCAAAAAGTAACCATGTCTAAAGGTTTTATTTATACACTTTTGTGATCATTGTACATACTTTCACATTTGTCTTACAATTGAACCTCAACTAATACGTTTAAAGACATGTTTTAATGCATCCGAACACACACCGACACAAAAGGACCAATTGAGTTTTTCTGATATATAATCATCAAAGACTTGAATAGTTCTATGGCTGTGGTGTTGGTTGGCAAAAAAGCAATGCACAAGCTAGCGCACATAAACCAGTAGTATTGCCTTGTTGTCGATGTTAGTAGACTCATCAACCTGGATGGCGTATTTAATCCTCTCCAACAGTTGTGCCTCAATGTCCTCTGCTATGTCCTCAATGTGCTTGGTGACAGTGCTAGCCGAAAGAGCCACCTGTGCAATTTTTTTTGACAGCGGCTTCTCCTAAAAGTTCACGGCTAATATCCTTGGTGGCAGGCAGGATAAATTCTTCTCCAATCGTGAAAGGTTTCTTTGCCTTAGCAATACGGTTTGCTTAGTACGATGCACTCAGCGCAATCGCATTTGTTGTGGCCCTCAGTGATTGCTTCTGTCCTTCTTGTTCATGTTTTTTTTCTTTCAAAAAGGGTTAGGGTTAGGGTTATCTTTTAATCCAATCTAATCTCAATGTGCCGAAGGTTTCATTGCCTCGTTAGCTAAAGTTAGCGAAAGTTACGTTGGAGAAGATGCAGTCGCTGATCAATTATTTACTGATTATTACTGTTTTTGCAAACACGTTACGGACCGTTTACGGTCCCCTTGCCCGGTAGTTGGGACCCCTGCACTAAATGGATATTTTGGAATATACTTCTGGCAGAAAGGAAAAAAAGCCATCACAAAAAAAAAGATGACATAAACTGCGCTGATGATCAATTATTATATATTTTATTGGATAAAATATATATATATATTTTAATTAAATCACATTTGGACTTGTTTACCTTCGTTTTTTTCCTCTTTTGATGTCTTCTTTCTTTTATTTTTATCTATTACATTCCCTCCGGCCTTGTTCTGTTGTTTTTGTTGTTCTTATGTTGTTATATCTATATCTATATTTCTATACATATCTTTCTCTCTCTCTCTCTCTCTCTCTCTCTCCTCTCTCTCTCTCTCTCTCTCTCTCTCTCTCTCTCTCTCTCTCTCTTCTCTCTCTCTCTCTCTCATCATATATATATATATTATATATATATATATAGTATATATCTATCTATAAAAAAAATCAAACACAAAACAAGATAACACGAACCAGAGAGTAAAAATCGAAAGAACACAAGTAGAAATCAACTAAACATAGATAGAAACAAAATCACGGCACATTTAAATTAAAATAAAAGTCCCAAATGGTCCGAAGTCGGTCAAATTTGTCCATTTCCAAACTAAATCCAAATGTAATTTTTTCCATTTGTCTGATGTCTGTCACAATCTCCTGCCACCAATTGTATATTCCAAAGGTAACCATTAATTGTGTCCATGGCTGGAGTTTTAAGGCCCAAGTAAGTAGTTCCAAAATTTAGTAGACTGGCAATGCTAAAACAGTCTGCAGTGCATTGTTAATTTCAGTCCAATATTGTTGACCAACAGGACAGTCCTGGCTGCCACAGCAGCTCCAGCAGTTTCTATTTCCTTGTGTATAATGAGCACTTTGACATGGTGTTATGAAGCAAATTTCTATCCAGACATGTGATTTTGTGGTCCTCTAATGGGCTGTACATATATTTTCCCACTCGTCGTCTGTCAAAGCAAGATTACCTTCTCGTTCTCATTTGTTTTTCATATATTTAGTAGAGTAGCTGTCCAGATTAGCAATGCATTGATATAAATTAGATATTTTTCCACTAACATTTTGGTTAGCGGATTATAATGAACATTACTTTGTTTAATTTCTTGGTTATAATAACTCCTTATTTGTAAATGCTTGTATAAGTCTTGTTTCTCCAGTTCAAAGAATTCTTTGGTTATCTTTTAAAATCTGGTGAAAAATGTATACCTTTTGTAATCCAGACCTTAAATCTCAGGTCAGTACTATTTGGTACAAAACCTTGGTCATAAACCAACCAGTTTAAGATTATAACATCTTTGTTTAGTTTTGTTTAGTATCAATCATGTTGTGAGCACAGACTTTATACCAGGGATTCTTAACTTCCTTCAACTGACTCAACCGTCTGTCATCTGCCTATAAAGCCTATAAGGGGAACCACCGGTATAGCAATACTCTTCACATCAGTATAGCAACGCTCTGATTTGAGCTGAAATAAAGTTATTTTTCAGACCTTTTTGTAGTTGTAGGGTTTTGAATTGAATTTGAGGTTTTCTGCCCTTTTGAGATTTATTTATTCCACTCATCAAATAGCCGGTTGTAGATGAAAATTGGCATTATCTGGAATAGATATAGAAATCTGGGCAAAACCTTCATTTTTAAAGTTTCAATCCTTTGACTTAGAGTTAAGTATGGGACCAGAGTCCATATTTCGCGATTCTGTTTGGCATGTAAATGGATAGGACAGAGAGGGGGTTGCCTCTAAGAGATGATTTAAGTTTTTTGTACTTTCAGTTTGTATCCAAATACTAGACCAATATCATGAAGGAAACGAATCTCATTACATATCATCTGCGTACCAGGCAATTTTATGTTCTGTCCCATTGAGACACAATCAATTGTTTACGATTGTCTGATATATTGGGCCAAAGTGTGCCAAGATTATGTTATCTTGTGTTTGTCATTTGTTAATAAATCCTGTCTGATCATTGTGAATTGAATTTAGGAGTATTTGTTCGATTCTTTTGGACATGAGTGAGTTGATATATATGATAGTCCACATTCAGGATGAAGTTTGGTCTGTATGCACACTAAAATCGATCCTTCCCTTCTTTAAGGGGGCTTCAGACGGCGGCGTCAAAGCGTCCAGTTTACATTCAAAGTCTATGTGGACGTGCGTCCTATCCATCCAGCTTTTTTGCGGCGTGTCAGGGGCGTTTGAGCGTCGGACGCCCTGGACACTCTGGATTCGTATCCAGGACGGCCAAAGCGTCCAGAGTGGCTGACGCAGAAAATCTGGACAAAGCTGAACTGTTTTGCGGCCGACGCTGTGCAACAGCCAATCAGAGATTACGCTCCAGTGACGTACCTACGCACTACCCGGAAGAAGGACCAAAACAAACCCCAAAAAAAAAATCATTATCCAGACGCAGTTCTTGGAGCAAATAATGATATTCACTTAACTCTGCTTACCTCTGACCCAGACAAGCCACAGAGCCGATCGTTTTTTGACGTTGTAAAGTAAATACACTAAAGAATTTCTCTTTAAATGACCTGGACTGCCATAGGACCAAAAGGGAAACACAACTCCTCCACTGCGCGTGGGCGCTGGATGCCTGGTTGTATGGCTATATTTGTGTGTGGGTGTGTTTGTGTGTGTGCGTGTGTGGGTTTGTGTGTGTGCAATGTGAGCGTGTATGTGTATGTATTCAAACAGAGTAAAAAAATATATATCATTACCATCATCACGTTACCATATATTGTCATACATGTAGTTATATTGTAAAAGAGCAATCATTATATACCACTATACATAGTCATGGTATAAACTTTTTTTAAATTATTAATACACATATGTACATATGATGATATATAAAATGACTTGAGACACTCTTTTAATAACCTCTCCTCGCATCATTTCTGTCCTGTGTCCTGTGTGTGTATGCGTGTTCTATGTGTAGTGTCTAAGGTGTATTAAAATAAGGAGGACATTTTGCGAGTGTCTCCACTTGGGACAGAGATGCTGTCCTAAGGAAACTACCTCTCGTCGGTCCTGCCAGTCTGATGGTTTCGGTGTATGTAGAGCTTTTTTAAGGGTCCAGTTAAAAGTTGATAAACGCAAAGGCGGAAGTGTGTCTTTTTGAGCTTTATACCACTCTAAGGTGAAGCCGTCACTCCCCGGAGATTTATTGTTTTTTAGTCTTTTGATTGTATTTTGAATTTCAGTAGTTGTTATTTCAGCAACTAATTTTTGTTTTGCTATTCAGTTGTTTCTTTGCTATTTCTGATATTTTGGTGACATTTTCTTTTTTTGTAGGATTCAAACGATGTATGTAATGAGTCTTGTTTGGTTAAAATTACATTATTCTGCCTGTCTCATTTTTTCTTTTTTTTTCTCTCTGCCTGTTGTTTTCGAAGCTTTCAAGCTAATCATGTTGAGAATTTTGAACCACTTTCATTATATCTTCATTTGGTGAAGAGCATTTTGTTTTAATTTCTCACAGGATCTCACAGGAAATTTATTTCACAGGAAATTTATTTCCTGTGAGATCAAAGCAGTAATCTCACCCCTTGTCTTTTTAATTACATGAAGCATTTGAGGATCCTTGTTTTCAGCATGTTTAGCTTGTAGCAGCCTTAGTTTGTTCTCTAAATCATACATTTTTTTCTACCTTTCTTTCTTTTTGGCAATTACCCTGCCCCTCAAAACTGCCTTTGCCGCATCCCAATGAGTGAAGGAATTTTACCATTGCTGTTTTCCTCTACACGTCTCAATGTCCTTTTTTTCATAATTTTACAAATGTGGGTCATTAAGTAGACTAGCATTAAATCTCCAAAGTGTGTTTTTTTGTTTTGTTTCTTCCAAATCTACAGTGATGTAAATAGGAGAACAAACACTTAGCTCTACTGTACCCATGTTTGCCTCTGTAATTTAGGACCTATCTTTGTTGAAAATAAAAAAGTAGGGGGGGCGCACATGTGATAAATCCGTCTGATAAATCCAGTTTTATCATAAAAACACATTTACTGGGAATACACCTATTGATCATTGACTCACAAGTCACGTCTTTCTGTGGAGGAGAATACGAGCAGTGACCATGACGGTAGGCTGGCAAATCTGGAGAAACAGGTTAGGCAACTGGAGGGCGCTCACAAGGCCTTGCGCAATAAAACTATTGACCTCAAAGCCCGCTCCAGACGCCAAAACATAAAGATTATTGGTTTGCCTGAAAACGTGGAAGAAGGGCGACCGATTGACTTTGTTACTTGATCTCTTTGGCAGAGAACATTTTTTGAAACCCCTCAAAGTGGACAATGCGCACAGGCTGGGCAGCTAACAGGCTACGTGTTTTGATAGCGAAGATTCACCATGTCGCGGGTTCCTTTTTTACCACGAAATGATATGGCGGAGTCAAGAACAGTGTTTGTGAATTTATTCCCCAGAAGTGCAAAAACAAAATGGTGCAGAACAGAAAACGATGGATATTTACAGGTAAGTGCAGCAATACAATAGATAGAAAAAAAAAACCTTCTGCTAGCTCTGGAGCTAGTGCCTGCGGTGCACTCAGCTCCCTCCTGGAACAGAACAACCTTTGAGGTCCTAAGAGTCTCCTTTTTATAACAGCAGGCTCCTCCCCCAAAACAATCAACAGAAAAATCAAATATTCTCTTCAAACAGAAACATAAACCTTTAATAAATAATACTATAAATTCATAAATATATTTCTACACAAATCTACGTGCCTATTTAATGCAACAGAAAAAAAAACTAATTAATTTCAGGCAAAAACGGTGAATTACATGACGTCACTTGTGACGTCATACACACGTGCGCGCCGACACTGATGCAATATAATGCGGAAGACCGCGGAGTTTCGGGATGGCCGGCAGAAACGTGGAGAGGACGACGGTAAACGGGAGAGTGCGTGAATTTGAGACCGAGTTATTGGCGAGAAGTATGGTTTAGCAGCAATCAAGTGTGCACCCTAGACTGCTACGATGGCTTTGGAGGGAGACAAGGAACGGCTATTGGACAGATAAGAGAAAACGCTGGTACAAGTGTGTGTGCGTATGTGTCTGTGTGTGTTGGCTCCATGTCGCCTTGGCCTCTCCGCGCTAGCTGACGAAGCTACTTTGTCACACTATCCTCCCTCTCCCCAAGGTTGCCAAGGGTGGGCAACCTAGACAGGTAATCTGCCACCACATTGGCTGTGCCTCTTCGATGCCCGAATCGTGAACTTGAAAGGCTGCAGCGAGAGGTACCATGTCGTCAGCCGGTCGTTATTGTCCTTCATTGCTGTTGATCCAGGTGAGGGCCGGTGGTCGGTCTCAAGGTCAAACTCCCTACCTAGGAGATAGTATCGGAGACTTTCCAAGGCCCACTTGATGGCGAGACCCTCCTTCTCCAACACACAGAATACCGGGCTTTGCGCGGCAGCAATTTTCTGCTCAGGTAGAGAATTGGGCCGTTCCTCGCCAGGGTTTCCTTGTGCCAGAACAGCACCCACACCTACTGCAGACGCGTCACTTGGACCAGGAAAACGCTTGGTGAAATCAGGGCTGCAGAGGACAGGTGAAGAGCACAGGCACTCCTTTAAAGTCTGGAACGCTGTCTCACACTGCCCTGTCCAGTTCACGGGTTCCTTTGGTCCTTGGCGGTCAGGGCGGTGAGTGGAAAAGCAATAGTGGAAAACTGGGGCACAAAGCGTCTGTACCACCCAATAAGACCCAAGAAAGACATCACTTCTTTCTTTGTGCGGGGTCTGGAGCAGTTGCGGATTGCCTCCACTTTGTTGACTTGAGGGCGCACCTCGCCTCGGCCAAGTTGATAGCCCAAGTAGCGCACTTCTTCTCGGGCCCACTCACATTTCTTGAGTTTGAGGGTGAGCCCTGCCCTTTCAATTTTCCCCAGGACCTTTCTCAGGTGTGCGACATGCTCCTCCCATGTCAGGCTGTAGATCACGACATCGTCCAAATAGGCTGCGCTACATTCTTCGCATCCCTCAAGGACCTTGTCCATCAGCCGTTGGAAAGTTGCAGGTGCCCCATGTAGGCCAAACGGCATGACGGTAAAATGGAACAAGCCAGCTGGAGTTCGGAAGGCGGTGTAGGGCCGAAAGTCGGAGACAGCGTTGAGTTTACGAAAATCAATGCAGATCCTCAGTGCTCCATCCTTTTTGTAGACTATCACGACTGGGCTGCACCACTCTGAGTTAGAAAGCTCAATAACTCCCAACCGCAACATGGCTTCTATCTCTTGCTTCAGCTGCTCCACCAACTTTTGTGGAATGCGATAGGGCCGTTGGCGGAATGGGGCTGTTTCTTTCAGTCTGATAGTGTGCTCAATCGCAAAAGTCCTTCCGGGTTTGGCGGAGAACAGAGAAGGTATTTCACTGAAGAGTTGACGGAGTTGGTGGTAAGATGGGCCAGGTCAGGTGTGCTGTCCACTTCAGTGATGAGGCCAATATCATGCTCCTCTTCTTCCTCTCCTTCGACTGCTTGCACCAGAAGTGCCGTCTTTGGAACTGTTTCAGCAGGTTCTTTCCATTCCTTTAACAGATTGATGTGGTAAGTTTGTTTGGCCTTCTTCTTCTCCGGATGGTGGATCTGGTAGTTGACAGGTCCCTGACGCCTGGTGATGACATATGGGCCTTGCCACTTGGCCAGGAGCTTGCTGTTTGACGAGGGAAGTAGTAGCAGCACCTTCTGTCCTGGCTCGAAACTCATATTCCGGGCCCGCTTGTCCTACCATATTTTCTGTTTCTTCTGAGCCTCTCGCAGGTTCTCAGCTGCTTCCTCGTGATACTGGTCCAAGCGGTCCCTCATTTAGAGCACAAATTGCACAATCCCTCGGTCACCTCGTCTGGTTTCTGCAGAGGTCCACGTCGTCTTCAGCAAGTCCAATGGGCCTTGTACATCCCAGCCATACAGAAGTTCAAAAGGTGAGAAAGCGGTAGACGCCTGGGGTACCTCTCTGTAGGCGAACAACAGGAATGGAAGCCACCTATCCCAATCGCTTCTGGAATCATCCACAAACTTGCTGACGAAGCTACTTCGTCACACACCATTATCGCGTTAAAGAGCGTATCATTCGACTGACAATTGAAAAATCTCCTTTGATGTACAAGAGACAACGTGTACACATATTCCTGGACTTTCCTGTCGAGATTGTGAAACAGCGTCAACTTTTCGAGGTCATGAAACAAAAACTGAAACCTGCTGGCGCCCGCACTGGATTTGTCTATCCTGCTCGCCTGCGGGTCACCCATGGCAACGTTACGTCTACATTTGACGCACCGGAGGAGGCGAAGATTTTTGCGGACAAGCTAGCGTTGGGGCCCTGTGAGAAAGATTGAGAGCCTTAGTGGCCACCTCTGCCAACCCAACCCTGGTCCCCCCCAACTCCCCCACCACTCACTCTCTCAGTTCGGGAACATGATGTAAACATGCTATTTCGGAAATCCAACCCCCAAAAAGCTGCTGGACCAGGTGTTTCTCCCGCCACATTAAAACACTGAGCAGGAGAGCTGAACCCTGTCTTCACAGACATTTTTAACACCTCCCTGGGGGTCATGCCACGTCCAAGCCTGCTTCAAGCCTGCCATCATTGTCCCTGCCCCCAAGAATCCCCGGATCACTGGACTTAATGACTACAGGCCAGTGGCACTGACGTCATGAAGTCATTTGAGCGCCTGGTCTTGCCCCACCTCAAGTCCTTCACCTCCTACCTGCTGGACACGCTGCAGTTCGCCTACTAAGCCAACAGGTCTGTAGACGACGCAATTTCAATTTACTTTTCAAATTTTTTGTAACACCCAAAATCACAACAGTAGTTGCCTCAAGGGGCTACTGTGGAAAAATTAAATTAATTAAATTAAAACAGAATAAACAATGTTCATAGCGACGCCATCAACTTGGCTCTCCACTTCATTTTGCAGCATCTGGACTCAGCTCAACGTGCCCGACTCCACTGACTTCCTGACGGATCGGAGGCAGTGCGTGCGGCTGGGGAAGAATGTCTCAGACACTCGGACTATCAGCGCAGGACTCCACAGGGATGTATACTTTCTCCTATTCTCTTCTCCCTGTACACAAACTGCTGCACCTCCAGCCACGACTCTGTAAAATTGATCAAGTTTGCGGACGACACCACCCTCATCGGGCTCATCTCGGACTGGGATGAGTCTGTCTACAGGAGGGAGGTGGACTGGCGGGTTTTCTGGTGCAGCGGTGTAGATGATCGTGGACTTCAGGAAAGTCACAGCCCCCCAGCCCCCCCTCATCATGACAAACTCCCCAATCACCACCGTGGACTCCTTCCGCTTCCTCAGGACCACCATCACACAGGACCTCAAGTGGGAGCGCACCATCAGCTCCCTCATCAAGAAGGCCCAGCATACGGATTAAATCCGGTGTATCCAGTATCCTCCCGGAGATGATAGCATTTTATCATATTGAACTGTCAAAAAATTTGGCCACAGATACAGAGTTTTTTTCTGAGATTCCAAATACATCAGCGTATGCTCCCATATGGCGTAACCATGCATTCCCTCCTTCACTCACAGATGTACTTTTTAAAGAATCGTAGGGGCATAGTATCCATAAAATATCTCTACATTAACAGCTCATTTAAACAATTGCAATTTAAATTTGCTCTGCCTAAAACTAATTTCTTTATGTTTCTACAGATGAGGAACTACATTAGACAGAATATCCCAGCATTTGATTCCCTCCCAGAGGAAAGGGTTTTGTTTAAGATTTTATTAGGCCCTCTGGAGGCCAAAAGTTTGATCTCAGTATTAGTGAAACATCTTTTCACATAATAATGCTCAATCTGCTGTGAATATAAAAACAAAAATGGGGAGAGGATTTTAACATTACAATCAAGGATGACATATGGCAACAAGCTTTGAATGGTATTCATCACTGCTCTATCAATGCCAGACTCCAACTAATACAATTTAATGTCATTCACAGGTTGCACTATTCAAAAGTAAAGTTAAATAGAATTTTTCCTCAAACATCACCTTTCTGTGATAAGTGTAAATTGACTCCTAGTTCACTTGCCCACCAATTCTGGTTGTGTCCAATGACCAAAGGTTTTTGGTGTTACATATTTAGATGGTACTCCCGTGCACTTAAAGTAACTATTGACCCTGATCCCGAAACAGCTCTTCTTGGGTTTTCTAATACTTTGGAAAAGATGGGTGATAACTTTTCTGCAGTAATGACTTATAGTATGGTTAATTGCTAAAAGATGCATTCTAAAATTATGGAAATCTCATTCCCCACCTCAATTTGAATCCTGGCAAGTTTCTAAGTTGTGTATGGCAGAGGATTTAGTGAATGGTCATGTGATACAGCGACTCTTGAGAGCTATTTTGTACTAACAGTAAGCTTGACATTTTTATTGCTGTACTTCTGTGTGAGATTCTTATATTTGAAAAATGCAATAAATCAAGTGGGTATATAGTAATGTTTGTGGGCTGGAAAATTTTTTACATTGGCACATATTAGGATTCATCTCTCTCCAGATATCGATCAACCCTACATTATGTACTCATTTTAAAAATGTATTATTTATAGACAAGGGTTTCCTCAGAGTGGTTTGCAATCAGATCAACAACTTCAGTATAGAAATTGAGGTTGCTCCCTGGTGGAGCATATACATTTATCAAAGTAAACTCACTTCCATTAAGGAAGTGACTTTGTACTGTCAAGTACAAATCTGCCATCTTTATCTTTCACTAAAAGACCAACAATGGAATATGAGAGAATGTTTATTGCTCATAGTGATGATGATGGATCAATGATGGATTGATTAGAGTTCACTAGGTAGAGACTACGAATAGGGGCTCCGTCTTGGGTAATCAGCCCAGCCGATTCAGAACCCTCTACCCCCTTAGATGTTGATGTGTTACGGAGAAGATGATCGAGACATGAGGTGGGAGGGTGGGCTCGAGAGAGTAGAGACAAAAAGAGATGCTGGGATAGGCCTGTATAAATAGGGCTTCTGGGTGATTAGAGGTGTGGTTATAGAGTTGAGGCATGGTTACTGGAGGAGAAGGAGGTTGAGGCGTAGTCCCGCTCCCGAACCTCTGTCAATGATTACATAATTTGTGTTCAAAACTCTGTTCAAAGACTATTCTGCTTGAGATCAATATAGTCACACCCCTCTTATGTTTGCCCCTGTATGAGGAGTAGCAAAGTTTGTCATAGCCAGTGTAATAGTAATTACAGTTTACTTGTTTACTTGTTTAGTAATGTTTTAAGTAAAAAAGGCCATTTTAGATATAAAATTTTCCCCAGGGTATTTGCAAAGCAAAGTTGGAACACACTGACCTACATTGGGCCAATACTCACATTTTTCCAGTACAGTCCAGGTCCCTTTCACTGAAATAAAGAAAATAAAAGGGAGAGAATGTCAGACCAGATCCAATATTGAATTGTTAAATGCAAAGTTGATCCTCAGTGTTGCAGGACAAAGCATAGAATATTCCACGTTCTTCTCTCCCAGGCGGGATTTCACCAGATCAAAAGCTTTGCGTTTTTTCACCACTTCTGCTGAGTAGTCGTTGAAGAAAGAAACTTGGGGCTTGGTTGATCTAGGTTGGCCCACAACGAATCGTCTGGATGCATCCACGACACGCTGTTTACCACTGAAGTTTCGGAAGTTCAGTACAAAGCGTCTGGTTCGGAGCCTGTTTGGGAGTCAGGGAGCAATGTGCATGTTAAATTTTTATTTGGAAGTTTGAGTTATTTGGGGATCCAGGTCTCCATATACTTGACCACATCTTTCTCTCAGTGTCTTCTGGAATGCCAACAATCCGCAAATTACATCTACCTTCTCAGTTCTCCAGGTCATCCAGCTTTTCTGTCAAAACATGCACCTGCTTTGTCAATTCTTCCACTTTGGTTTGTAAAGTAGAGACGCTGTCTCTCAGGTCAGAGACCTCCTCCTCAGTTCACCATTCTTGTATTTCAAATCACGCATTTCCGCAAGGGCCCCATCTATTTTTGCATCTACTGTCTTTGTAATCTTGCCAGTAATCTCCCGTAAAACCACCATAATCACCCTGCTCAGACGAGTCTGACATGGAGCTGAAGCTGGCCTGGTATGTGGCCGGAGCGGCGGAGGAGCTTGAGCAGAAGCCTGTGCTTGGGCGCGGTTGCTGGTGCAGATGCTGCCCATAAAACGGAGCCAGCGCCTGAGTGCGCAGGGACTGGCGCCGATGTGCAGCTAGATTAGATGTAGCATTGCCAGCCTGGTTCTCGGTTACGTGCTTCTTCTTTTTCTTATGTATCTCTCCCCAGGTGAATTTGTAATTAAGATGGATTATTCAAAACTGATTCAACTGCAGCCACACGGACATGTCCAAACTAAGCAGCCATCGTCCCGGAATTCCGGAAGTCCTTTTCTAATAAAGGACCCCCTTCTCCTACATTATAATCACTGTGACATTAAATTATTGTAAGACAATCATTTACCATCAGAGAGTTATGTTTCTTTTTAGCATCCGCATTATCACCACAAAAATGTTTCATAAGATGCAATATAATCAGGTTCCCAAAACAAAAAACACTGCCAGAGTATATTACGCAACAACCATCAGTCTCTTCAAAATAACATGGATGTCTTATAGTGTAACATTACTTGAACTCACATACCCCATGTTGATGATCCATCTCTTGTTGCTGTTCAGTTATGAATTTTGTTCCTCTGCTGGTATTTTGAGCCCTTTTTTCCTATCAAGCCTCACCAGTAGGACCACCGGAAAAGTTAGCCATGCCTTAATTTGTCTCCTCTTAAATTCCTCACAGATGTGGTGAAATTTTGCTAGTTTTTGAGGGATTTTGTATGGTATGTATAGTGCAAAAACTCTTTTCTTGCCTTTGAACTGGAGGGCTCCTTTAACTTTTTTAGCCTTTATGTCAGAATCAGAATCGGTTTTATTGCCATTGTCGGTGAGCACTTCACAAACTAGGAAATTGCTTTGACTAAGATGCAAAAACTATGCTAAAATAAAATATGGGCATGCAAACTATAACGTGTACAATACGATTGATTTAAATAAGATATATGTACAATAACAGGCTCAGAACAATAATGCAAACTGGTGGAGCAAAACTGTGGAAAGGAGAAATTTTTCACGGACACAGGCTCTGGAATTACCATCTTGAGAAAGCCCCCAGTGGACTCCCAGTGGACTCCCACGATACTGAGATTGTTTAAGTGGGATCAAAACTCATAATCCAGAATCTTGCTCTTCATAGTCTTTTTCTCGGCCTGCAGCACCACCACTTCGGCTTTCAGCTCCCGTAACTCATCCATCATGTCGATGGATGACGTGCCCACTGTCGCCTCTGGCCTTCACTCTCAATTCATCGGCTTCTAATCTGTCGAGCTGGGCACCGCTCTGAGCCAGGATCTCAGCTCTCAATGACGCTATGTCTCGCTGTATTTCACGTAACACAAGGGTCAGCTGTTGTAAAGTTATGTCCTTTTTCTCTGTCTGACCTGCTTGGACATGGGGAATCCACACAAATAACAGGGCTCGTCTGTGTTGCAGGGGTCGTCATTAGCTTGTGGGGAAGTTTGTTTTCCCTCCAGGTTTTAGTCCTTCAGTTTTAGTTGTTTAGCTCCTGAAGCATTTCCTCCCTCATTTTTTTACGTGTTTAATGAGGAGCTCTGTGAGAGAACAGTGTTGCTCCTTGTTTTGTTGGTGATAGGAGATTTTAGAGGCAAATATTGGCAGCACGGCGAAGTAGTGATTAATCAGTCTGTGTCAGTTCTGTAATTTTGAACAGGAAGTCAATTAAACTGTTTCAAATATTGAGCTGTTTTATATTAATATTGCAGTTTACAATGAACAAAATGTACAATTATTAGTTTAATGTCAACTACCCGTAAAAAAGCAACATAATACTATGTCATCTTTAATGCAATAGTGTGGAATATTCCAGATTTAGAAATATTCAGAATCAGGACTTCCAGGGTAATGGCTGCCTAGCTTGGTTGTGTCTGTCTGGCTGCAGTCGAATCCATTGGATTTAATGTGAGTTCACCTGGGCCGACTCGATATTTCTCAAGATGAAAAACGCCACCAAGAACTGGGCGAGTAATGCTAATGCATCTAGCTACATAAACTAGCTAGCATCGCATTGGTGCCAGCCCCCGCCCCCTCCAGCTCCAGCTACTTTCCCGCCACCTACTGTATTTGTACGTCTTCAAAGTATGTGTTTGATATTATACTTTTGAAAAAAAAGAGATAAAGAGGAAGATAGAGAACAGAGAGATAAAGACGGGCTTTTAATTGACTAACCAGGTACTTGTCTAAGTTAGACGACTTTAGAGCAGGGGTGTCAAACTCATTTGGGCCAGGGGCTCGCTTTTCGGACGCTCAGGCTGGGTCGCGGGCCGAACATAATGTAAAAATACACAATTAAAAAATATAACAAATGTTTATATAGCCGAGTAATAGTTCTATGTGGAACTGAGTCCATATTTTTTCATCGCAGCACAGCAGGACACGGAACATGGACGTGTGACATGATTCTTGATATCTAAATGTTTTGTATCACAGACATGTTAATCCATTGTCTACAACTAACTCAATATGCGACGCTCAACTATTTTTATCAAGTTTAAGCTTATTTTAGTGACAAATGAATCTCATGTGGTGAATCAAATGAGAGCTCAAAGCAGCTTCACTCTGTCAGTGTTCAGAACTTTATTACACTCTGATCTGTGTTTTTACCTGTGGCTCATGATCTGTCCAGGTTTTGCACTGGTTTTGGATGTTTTCCCTCACAGAGTTGTCAGCAAAGGAAGTTGTGTTTTCTTGTTGTTAGCTTCACATTTAGTCGGCCGCTTTTAGCACAGCTTCTAACCGTCCAAAACCGCCTCTTTTCTTTATTCCTTCGTGTTTTCCCACGATCTGCCTGGGGCAGAGCGCTACAGGATCATGCACTGCCGGTGTTGTTAAATTTATCTGTGTTACACTTAGGCTGTATTGCAAGTGCTCAGTTGGATGACGTCTGTTGTTCTTCCTTCTGATAGGTGTGTAGAATCATTTCTCGGACACTACTGGTCGAGCTTATAGGGATATCAGGCACTCTTCTTAACACTCAGGTAGCGGGGGGAAGGGGGACACGTGGGAGAGCAAGTTTAGCGAGTGGAGATAGGGATCTGCCAGAGACATGCCATATAAGGCATTGAGATTAAGCGGGATATATACTAAGTATTCTATGATGAGGTTTTTTTCACTCTCTGACCAGCTAGCAGATTTAGAGAGAAACGCACGCAGAATATATTTCATCTACTTGGAATATTAGATTAATTGAATCTATAACTAGCACATGTATCGGCTTGGGCACATGATGTACACAACGTCTCGCGCGGTCGCACATCCTGCCGACCCACTGGACAGGCAGGGCGCATCTGAGCTTTCCGACAATATGTGCACAATTGCCTTAAAGAGCAAATTTGCGTCACCAACTCACGTAAAGATGGAAACTCCTGCGGATCTAGTGTCTCAGCTTCCTCGCGCGCAGATGACGAGTGACATGTGGAAGGTGTGTCAAGTTCCACTACTTCTGCATAGAACATGCCCTTTGTCCTTTGGTGCAACTGTACCGTAACTCATACACCATCTCTGGAGACACAATGGGTCGCACACCTGGGTGCCCACTCAAACGATCACGCTCGCTCTATGGTCTTTTGTCTCAAGACAACGCCACTTATGTACTCTTCTGATGAGTGTATCAAGAACTGCAAGACGATTATCTAGATCTAGTGGTAAATCTTGCCTGCAGCCAGAGAAGAAATGTGAGATGTGTGCGCGCTGCTACTCTTGCCATAGCCCATTTACGCATGTAGCTTCTGACATGCACGATACAACCTGTGCGACTCGCAAAGATCAGGAAAGATGGTTAGCATAGAGGCATGTTCGAAATGTTGTTAGGTGTGTACAATGCTAGACTACTGCTATCCAGGCGATTTCGCACTTAGGGTGTCAAAGACAATTCCTCTATCTCTTTTTTCCTTTAAAATGAAATGGGACCATTATGGAACGTAACTCAGTATTATATTTGCTGAGTATTTTCTTCATATAAATGAGGAAGATGTCTTTCACAAACTCTCTCAGTTTAGTGGCCATAATCCATTCTACAGGCTCGTAATATATATATATGGAAAACACATTACAGACTTGAGGTGTCCTTCTTCTATCTTCACGCTAGAGAATGGTATTCCCTCTCCACACGACGGTCCATCTTCTGACTGCTCCGATGTTGTTGCGATTGATCTGGTGATTTCGTTATGGTTTCCTCGAAGCTTCGAGATTGTGTTCTGTTGTTGCTAGCTTTCTGTGCTCTTGTGCTGTGTGTGTGTTTTTGCGAGCAGCTAGAGCTGTGTAGCAAGCGGCACATTTTTAAGCGAGAAGAATGATCCTTTCCATATCATCGGCTCAGATGGTACTAGGCGACGTGCAGCACAATTTATACTCGGAATAGGGCCATACCTTCGGTAATAGCTTAATTGGTCTATAGGTTGAGGGCTCCGGCAATATGCACGGACCTGGCGGCGGTCATGATTCCTATTCTAATTTCTAAGATGCGAGATAATCAGAACAAATATGAGTACATCTATGATTGTACGAGCACTCTTCTCGTAGTATTCAGCTCTAACAACGCTTGGCTTGCACCGTATGTCAATTAAACTGTGGGCAAACCATATAAGTGGGAGGGAATTTATAATACAGGGATCTCAGATGGGTTTGTATTGGGCAGGGGTCTATTGAGACACTCATTCGTTCACGCTAGAGAGACTCTTCGTCGCAGTTAGCAAACAGTCTATCAACCAAGACAAAGGGAGACCTTGGGGTTTACGCCCTTCTACGGAAAATCACTCTATATGCCCCCTGTGTTGTGAGCATTGGAGTGACGTTTTTTTGAGCGGTTTGTTGTATTTGTTTGTGGTCTCTGGTGGCGGTTGGCCTATAAGTGATAAGGTAGCCCAAGGAGGTTTTAGACACACACTTATTCGGTGAATTTAGTATCGTTCTACTTCGGCTGAGTGGTGTTTAGTCGTGGACCCGACAGTAACCATTCTGTTCTGGAAATAAAGTGACAATAATTGTGAGCACTAAACTTGCATTCATTCTTTAAAAGACGCCGGCCTGGGTAGCTGAACTGAGTGAACTGATACGTGCTGTGACACTGCAACACCACGCAGTGGACACCTCGCCCTTGGCCATGAGACCCCCTGTATGCTGGACTTGTGGTCAGGTTGGCACCACAATCCAGTGTACGATGCCCCCAACAATGCACTGCAGACTGTTTTTTGACATTGCCCTCCCACTTAAATTGTATAACTATGTACTTGTGCCTCAAAACTCCTGCCAATGGACACAATAAATGGATACCTTTGGAAAATACCGCAGGAAAAAAGGCCATCACAAAGAAATGGATGACACAAACCTCACTCCAATGATCAAGGACTGGACTGACATAGTAACAGACATGGAAAAATTATACATTCTGACTTAAATTTGGAAATTGACAAATTTGATAAAACTTTGAACCGAATGGGACCTTTGTTTCGAATTAAATGTGCCATTGATTTAGTTTATTTGGATGTTTGTTGTGTTTTTTTTTTTTTTTTTTGTTTTTTTTTTTTGTGCATAATGCTTCCACTGAGTGTGTGTCTTTCTTCTGTTAGGTTCGTTCTTTAAAGAACAAAATTATGAAATCAATAAAATAAAAACAAATATTCTGAATCAGAAAGCAGAATCATAAAGGGGTTTTATGGCCAATAACTTTAAGAAATTAGAAAACTTGCTTTGGCAACAAGGTGCCATCATAAAACAACGATGAAAGTAATAATGGCAAAATCTGGCATGTATGAATTTAAAAACGTACTAGTAAAATAAAAATAGACTAAAAATAGACTCAACATTTACAGTTTAAATTTACAGAAATTAGGCAGAAAGTGAATAGTGATGAAATGAATAGCTGTTGATTAAAGTTCTTGTGGTCCGGATGGACCGGTGGAATGTAAACAGTGGCCAGAATGAATGAGGCAAACTCACATGGAGAGTAGAATTGTTTGCAGTTAATTCAGAGATTTTCCAGAGCAGGAGAGCAGTGTTTGGCGATCACAGTCACATCGGAACACAAAGCATTGGTGATAAAGGAACAAACGCCTCCGCCTTGTGTTTTTCCACCGAAGAGATCCCTTTTTCTATTGGCGTTGAGCAGCTGGAAACCCTCCAGTTGCACCGCGCAGTCTGGGACCAACTCGATGAGCCAAAGAAAGGTTTCATCCCATCAGCAGTGCCAGGTCATCAGTCATGTTCTTGAGTGAGCAAACATGGAGAGGAAGATCCCAGGTAAGGGCGCGCCACATCCCTGAAGACGCACGAGAGCCCCCCGCTTGCTTTTTTTGTCTGCGGTGTCTCACTCTTTTGACCAAAAAAAAGAGTTAAATCTGCTGCAGATGATAAAAAAAACTGGGACTAGATCCGTAGGAGTGGTTGTTCTGATGTTTAAGGGTGTAAGAGCACGCCGACACAGGATTAACGCAAAAAACAGACAAAATAAGGTGCACTGAAACACCAGGCGCCATCTTGCATTTAAATATCATAAATATTAATCATTTGCATGGACTAAAACATAATTTGTCACGCCTAAGATTTTTCTGTATGTGTCTGTGCATTTGACACTTTGATCATTCAAGCTGGGCTTCCGTTAACAACCCTCTTTTCTCCTCTCTGGTTTCTGTGTTGCAGTGTCTGGCCTTTGTGGAACTGTCCGGACAGAGCCAGTGATGCTCCAATTTTCATAAACATGAACACACTCGTTCAGCCGTACATGCGCCACTGAAGGGACTGACTCACTAGACGCCCTGCTTCCAGGCAAGCACCACTGAGTCACCTACACCCCGGTGGAGATGTTGCAAAGGTTGTTTACAAGAGACAAGAACAGGCTTTTTTTTGTGTGCACCAATCTGAATCTTGGATATCATGATAGGAGATTAGTTTTAGACATTATATTCTGTTTTGTTATTAGTAAAGCAATTCAAAAAACAGTCTCTACAAAGGTAATAGGGTGAAAATACATTACAAGCTAATTAGCTCAATTTAATTAGAAACTTGACAATGGTACTAAAATGCAATTATAGATAATTATAGACCCAAAATTCTCTATCTCTGCCCATTGATACAACTCGATCCCTTGGCCAACTTGATTGAGGTCAAATCTAATGTTCCTTCAAAAAGAAATGAATGCTGAAGCCAATCACCAAATTTAAGTACATATAAAATGTTTCTTTCAGGATATTTATGTCAATTATCTGCACTCCCAACCAGTAACATGTAAAAGAGGACCTTTAGTGTAACTAGATTTTTACCAAAAGCACACATCAAAAATCTAAAATTAAAGTTATTATCTAGAATAAAACACCAAAAATATAATTTGACAATATTAAGCAAGGCTTTGAAATGTGCTCAAACGCTCGGAATTATTTATAATTTGCTCTTTTTTTGCCGGCTAATACTTCTGGCTATAGGAAAAATATAGGGGTCTGGATCCAGAGTTCTGAAATCTTCTCAGACAAGCCAAATTAAGTGATCGATAGCATTAGCATGCCGCATCTACCAAATTTACAGTGTTTGGTCTAAAATGTAAATTGACAAACTTGTCCACTAATACATGGCCATATGTGAATATAGTTCTATACATAGCATTACTGATGTCTAACTTGCAGTTGTATTTGTATTAGTTTGTATTATTCCAACACTATTTCTGTTTTCTTCCAGCTGCTGAATGAGAACATTTTCCCATTTACGGAATACAAATTTGAAAGTCTTCATTTTACACCATGTTTTGGATAACCCTATTTCCCAACTTTTCTTGGAATACAATTATTTTGTATTACTTTTTCTTTTTGCAAGTGCTTTTGTCAAAAGAGCAACAGACCGTGCCAGTTATCTCAACAGCACAGGGCAGAATCCGCGGCATCCTGACCCCCCTGCCCTCAGACCTTTTGGGGCCCGTACTGCAGTACCTGGGAGTACCTTATGCCAGACCCCCCCTTGGAGAGCGCCGTTTCCAGCCTCCTGAACCTGCCTTACCGTGGCCGGGGATACGTAATGCCACGCAGTTTGCTCCGGTGTGCCCGCAGTCACTGGATGAGAGAAACATGCTCATGGACATGATGCCTTCGTGGTTAACGGCTAACCTGAACATAGCGGACACATACCTGACGCAGCAGAGTGAGGACTGCCTCTACCTCAACATTTATGTGCCAACGGAGGAAGGTAAGTGCAGGCAAACAGACGAGGGCTGTTGATAGAGCTGAATGTTTAAAATTACACTGGTTAATGAAAGAAGAAGGGCAGCATACATGCTTGAATGAGGTTGCAATACACCCTTTTGCACCATTTGGACCATGCTTGTCTGCTTCCAATTATAAAGCAAATTTATTAAAGTTACAATTTGTTATTGAAAAAATGTGGGTCCCTGAAAGTTGTGAAATGCGTAAACAGCGCAAACCAGTGCAAATGCGTTCAAAGAGAGCTAAACAGCATGACGTCAGACAGGTAATGTTTCCCCAACCCTGGGTCCATGCCTGATAGATCAATAAAACATTTAATAAAGGCTTCTGGTTATAACTTTGATGTAGATGCAGCATTCACTGCGCTACTGTCGACATTTCCCTCCGTTTCACCCTCATAACGCCAAGAAACGAGGAGCAAGAGATGAGTAAACATGGAAAAAACAAGGCAGGTAAGGCTTTGGGAGTTAAACAATCCAAGCTGATGAACTGTAACCTCAGTGGAAGACCGACCTTCCCTCAAGCTAACAAGGCTAACATGACCAGCCTCCTGAGGGGCTGCCCCCTGCCACACAGCCGTGCCCCGTCCCCGGTGAGGACTCTCCGGGCAGAGGACATAACTTTACAACAGCTGGCCTTTATGTTGCTGGAAATGCTGTGTGATATGACGTAATTAAGAACTGAGGTTAGAGCTGGGAACGGTGCCTAACTTGACAGATTAGAAAATTATTTAGTGGTCCTGTAGATGGGAGGAGGCAGCAGGTGCATTGCTAAGGTGGAGCAGCGTATCTCAGACATTATGGATGAGTTACGGGAGCTGAAAGCTGAGGTAGTGAAACTGTGGGCAGAGAACACAACTATGAAGAGCAAGATTCTGGATTTGCAGCCCAGGTCCCTCAGAAACATTCTCAGACTTGTGGGAGTCCTGGAGGGTGACGAGTGGGACGACGCTGAAAGTTTTTCTCAGGACTGCTAAATTGTTGCTAAATGTTTTATGTTGGAGGTAAATTTATGACATTCTTTGTACAGAATTAGTTTGACTTTGCTTCCGTGTGTCGGCTGCATTGTTGTCAGTTTGCACTTCCATTCATTCACTTTGGCATCTTTCTTCGTGAATAGGAGGCCTATTAACAACAAATTAAAGACATTTTGTAGCTTGACACCAGCAGAACAGGGCTCTGTGGCTGCCATTTTTCCCAGTAGTCCTGATCCACCTATGGATTCTAAACCTAATCAAGCCTACTGCCTGCTTCCTGCACCCGATAGTAAAGAGAAAACACGAAAAGGTGACAACGCAAAGAAGTGCTAGGAAAAGTGACTATGGGAAAAGATTGTTTGTGCATTACATGGAGAGAAAATATTAAAGTGCTGCAAGGTAATAACAGTTGAGCATCAGTGAGAAATATAAAAATCATAGACTACACCGCTATATTACATCGTATACCCACAGACACACACACTTGTCGTTGACATTTGTGAATAAAAAGTCAGATTTCCACTCTTTAAAAAGTGACAAGTCAAAGTAGACTGCTATGTAGGTATGTGTTGGAAATTCCTTCATGAGCTACTCAAAATGGGGCTTCAAAGCTTTAGGTTGGAGAAAGACAAGAAGATCCCTGAGGCCTGATAATGAGGTTTCTTCACTATCATCTGGAGGAGCACTTCATGAAGGCTGAAAATGAATTGGCAGCAAGAAATTGAACCAGTATGTGAATTTAAGTAATGGTCACATAATAATACATTTGTTGTTTTGTAGAGAGTGATGATTGTTGCGTGATGTTTTTTTTTTTGCCAACATGTTTTTTACATCTCATGATGTTTTTTTTTTTTGCCAACATGTTTTATTACATCTCATAAAGCATTACTGTGGTTGTGTGGATACTAAACATAAACATGGCACTCTTAATTTAGATTCAGTTCATTTAAATTATTTTTTGTTACGCCCAAAATCACAACAGCAGTCGCCTCAAAGGGAAACAGTGAGAACAGATTAACCAATGTTCATAGGGATCCCGTGTCCTTAGACAATTGTCCCAAGCTCCCCTGTCCTTAGACCCTCCTTCTTAACAAGGAAAAACTGCCAAAACCTCTTTTGTAAAAAGTAGAAACCTTTAGGAGTTCCACATTGAAGGAGAGATCCAACTCCCACGGAGTACACGCTTCAATTTGCATACAGACTGTGGGGCCAGAACCACTCAGGAGGAGAACCAGTTCTTCGAGCCGGAGGAAGTACCGTTTACGCAGATGAAGTGCTGTTTATCTAGAGCAGAGACCGTTTCTCCAGGCAGTTGAAAACCCACTCCCAGGGGGAATGGAAGAAGGTGAAACAGTTGTGAACAGTAATGAACAGACAACAAGTGAAATAACATAAAGATATTGCTGATAGGAAAGTAGGAGGAAGCAGAGGATAGTGCTCAAGCTGCCTAATAGTGCGTTCAGACCGCGTCCAAATTAGAGGTAAGATCTTAAGCCCGAGCCCATTTCGGGTCGGGTCGGGTTCTAAAATGACAATCATTACGTTCTGGTCGGGCCGGGTCGGGCTTCTCTCTCGCTGACTTTTTTAATGAATATATGTTCATTAAACTGTATATACTAAAACAATGTGTGGATACTAAACTAAGGAATACTTGTTATAAATAAATAATTTGGTTAAAACAGAGAAGGGGCTGTAAGGTAATTGCTGTATAACTACTACTAAACAGGAAGCGCAGAGCCTGGGCACGCTTTGTGCACGTGACGTGAATGTAATCTCCTGACGTGAATGGAGTCCGCATCTATTTTGTTTAGGTTTCCCCGATATGGAGCAGCAAGAAGTCAAGGAGAAACTTAAGACAGGGGAACTGAAAAGATCTCTCTTTCACTCTCTTTTTCTGGCCTCTTATTCTGTGTTCCAGCGTTATTTCGTTGTGCAAATGCATTTATCATGATCATAAAAATATGTAGATTATTTTAACTTTAAGGAATCTTGCGTTTTTTTCTGCCAAAAATACTATGGGATAAATTGAAATTTCGGGTTTGCTTCGAGCTCGGGCATGCAAATCAAGTTAATTGGTCGTGCTTGGGCCGGGTCGGGCTTTAATGCCCGCGGGCCTGGGTCGGGTCGGGCTGGATTTTTCAGGCCCGATCTTACCTCTAGTCCAAATTTGCGTTGGACGTCCGAGTTTGATGCCTGTACATTTAAAGGCAGACGCCCTGGAAAAATATACTCACCAGCAGATGTGTGTCCGAGGTGTCCAGCGCACATGCACAGTGGAGGAGTAGTTGTGTTTCCTGGGTTTGCTGTTCTCTTGGTGCTGTCAGACCAGGTGGAGGAAGTGGTTTTGGTGTGTTTACTCTACAAAGTCCAAAAACTGAGGCGATCGGCTCGGGGGCTTGTCTTGGTCCGGTAGACACTTCAGAGGTGAACAGAGTTTAGTGAATATCATCATTTTCTCCACGAGCAGCGTCTGAATGATTTTTTATCGGTGCAGGATTTGTTTTGGTCTTTTTTCCGGGTAGTGAAATGTGTAGGTACATCACTGGAGCGTAATATCTGAGTGGTTGCTGCGCTGCTTTAAATTTGATCCTAAACTCAATAGGGAGCCAGTGAAGAGAGTCGAGCACCTGCGTACTATGCTCTCTTCTTTTTGTTCCTGTTAGTAATCATGCTGCTGCATTTTTTACCGGTTGAAAGCTTTTTATTAAGCTTTTAGGACATGCAGGGAGTAACAGTAGTCTAATCTAGATGTAACAAATGCATTGGTAAACTTTTCAGCATAGCTTTTAGGCAAGATTTTTCTAATTTGACCTATTTTACGCAATAAATGAGCAACAGCTTAATTTGAACAGAGGTTGCTTCTAACTGCTCAGAGACACCTTTGACGGCATCTCTAGTCTGGTTGACAAAGCTCTGGTGGTTGTAATAAATATAATTAATCCATTTAACATGTACATTTATATCAATTTTCTGGAATCAGGTAGACCATCAGGTATTCCTACAGAATTAATATAGACTGGTGTGGGCCCACCCAGGTTCCAAACAGGTTGAGCCACACTATATAGCAGTCTTAAATAATAATTTACATGAGCTTCAGTGGTAGGTACATGCCCTAATGCATACATTTTAAATGGCATCACTATTTTTGCCACAAGTTATGCAGCCTTGCCCTAAATTGCAAGTCACCACAAGGCTCCCAGATATCATCCCTTATGGTCGTCTGGTAACAAACAATTTCCCCGGATAATAATAAGTTATGTTTGCATATAAACAGTAGATGTTACGTCTATGGTCAGATTACAATAACCATCCGGCAAAAAACCTACTGGGAATCCAGGGATCCTATGTTAGACATAGCCACCAGAGAGTCAGATTCTGTCACTGATGGATAAAGAGTTGACAGATTTAGATAAGAATCATTAAATTTTACACTTGAAAACATTATAAGTGTGCAATTTGTTTTGTCATTGAATGGAGTCAATGGTATGGTACAGTGCCTAGATATGGTCTAGCCACTGCGCAGGCAATACAATTTGAGTTGAGTTGAGTTGAGCTGATCAGGAATCAGGAATCAGGACATGTTTATTGCCATTGTCAATGAACAGAATTCACAACATAGGAACGTGACTTGATGACAGATGCGACATGAGAGACATGCATAAAGAGCATCAGCCACCCGGGCGGCCGTGTGGCGCCTACTGTCTGGGTACTTGAACTCTTGGAAAATGAAAAGCAGTTCAGCAATAAGCATACAATGATCAACAACAACACATATTGAGTACATTACACGAGGTCAAACGTGATGGATATTTTCAGTGGATATTGGGACAGGGACACAAAACAAGATAACACAAAGATTAGGATGAGGAATGTGGCATGTGCAGACGGTGAGTGAAGGCCGAATCTTGTTTTGTGTAAGTGTCTGTGTGTGGCTACAGTACGGCCTTGAACGCCTGCTGCTCTTCAGCCCGGGGCAAGATAAGAAAATGGAGAGAGATACAAGGGCACAGGAGAGAAAAGAGAAATAAGTACTTTAATACATTTTGTTGATCAATGATTTACGATCAAATAATCCAATCGTTTCTGGTCCTCTGTGTGCGATCAGCTAAATTCATTGAGTTTTTCCGTCCGACAGCGAAAAGTTCCCATTTCCTTGATTGAATCCCCCAAAGTCTTTTGCATCTCCATGGTCCAAAATAAGATGTTACGGTTCAGATCAGTGAGTTGCACCGTGCCGTGCTCAAGTCTCTGTTCGAGTCCTTTCATTCTTTCACTCAAATCCAAAAACCTTTTGATGTTGACGTCAGACAGTTGTTGGATGAATTTTTCTGTCTTCCCAATTTTCTGATAGACCAGTGCGACTCCGAGGAGGAATCCTGCTATCATAAATCCAAATATAAATAGGTCCTCCACATCTTCAATGAGCAGGGGCTCGATGCATAGAACCTGCCAGTTCTTGTAATAGCTCCGTACGTACCCCGCTGGGGACGTCCCGTCGGGACAGGTTGCTACCCTTCTCAACAATTTTGTAGATTGCCATAATTAGACAAATAATTACAGGATTACTACATAATTATAATATATTATTACAATTGATACAGGATTCGCGCCTCAAAAACACTCAAAGTGCGCCAAAACGCGGGATTCCCAGGATGCGCGTCCACATAGACTTTGAATATAAACTGTACGCTTTGACGCAGCGGTCTTAACAGGCCTTAAGGGTGTTATCACAGTTCAAAATATCTGATGAAGCCTCCTCCAAAAAGAAGAGCCCTGGTAGAACTGCCACCACTGAAATCATTAGAAGTAGATAGTCCTTCACAACCCGCACAGTCGTCTAAAAAGATGCCACGGGTAATGGTCATCCATAGTCACACCCTAATTGGACCAAGTTTTCCTTATCACCTTCGCTAGGACCAAGTCACCAGGTTTCGCCAGCTGTCGGAACTGTTCTTTGCTTCCTGGAACCAATACTAGAGAAGCATTTTCCTCTATAATTTGCCAGTGTTTCATCCATGTCGTCAGTTGTTTTGAGATTAAATTGAGGTATTCTGAATGGTCTACCAAACAACTGTTCATATGATGTTAGACCATGAGCATTTTGTGTAATTCTCATAGATATAACAACCAACTGTAGACAGTTTATCCAATTAATTTTTGTTTCAGCCCTAGTTTTTTGGAGCTTAATTTTTAAAGTAATGCGGTGTCTCTTAACCAGTCTGGCACAATGGTTTCTTAGATTTTGGGATATTTTCTCAATCACTTTATTTACAAAATGTGATCCATTGTCACGTAAACTCTTCCCTTGTATTCCATATCTAGGTTTTATTTATTTCACCAGCGCTTTTGCTACAGTCAGCGCATCTGTGTGAGCTGTAGGAAAGACTTGTCAATGATTACAGAGCACCATTCTTTTGTTCGCATAAACTGAATTCAATAAAGTCCATGCAAATGTATTGGAAAGGAAAGGAGGGTTTTGGAAGTGATCCTTATCTGGTTTTAATGTTTCCTTGATTGTTGTACCTGGCACATTTTGAGTAATTTGTGAAACCATAAACTGTAAATGCTTTTAATACCAGGGCCACCATCCCTCCCATTGAGACGTGGCATGGCCCATGGTGCAGAACAAGTCTGAACAAATTCTTTGGCAAACCAGGCCAAGTTTTAACACCGTCCACCCACGTAACACTAAAATCTTTTTCAGATTCAGGTCAATTGTCTGACAAAGCCTTAGAATCGAGAGATACTGGTTCCAAATAGATGAAGACCTGCTGGTCGTAAGGACTAGCAAGCTTGGTTGCAATGTTGCATTCCCTAAATCGGGTCAGTGGATTTTGTATGTGCTGTACATTTACATATTGAAACATGAGCAGGTTATTGAATTGCATCCAAAAGACGCAAAATAAGATGTTTATGAGCTATCTCCTTTCCAGTGGACGTAACCATCCCACAGTTTTTCCATTGTTAACCAAAAACATGGACAGTATTAAAAGCATTCTGACTATCTGTATAAATTGTTACCAATGCCACACTTGCAAGCTTGCGCGCTTCCGTGAGAGCACATGCTGAGGGCTGGTGTGATGACCCGAGCTGTAGGTTTGTGAGGTCGAAGGGAGAATTCAATTGGAACTGGAATGGGCTGAGGCACAGGTCGGAGGAGAAGGCTGGTTGGCGGCCCGAACCCTGCGTGGAGGATTGTTGTCTCCTAGAAGTAGATGAAACAGAAAGGGTAGATGTGCCGCGAACGGCCGATGTTGCCGAGGGACGAGTGAGAGGGGCAACCCAGAGCTTGAGGAGGTTAGAGTGGAACCTGGCAATGTGGTGCTTGGTGGTGGGCGCACCTAGAAGCCTGGGACTTGGGGAAAAAGTTTGTATATATTTATTTTTCATTTAGTTGAAAGCCCCTTGATTTGTGCCATCTCATTCTACGAGGGGTCCAAAACACATAATAAAAATACATCGTCATACATACAAGTACAGTAGACAGTATACTAGGAACTTGCTTGTGTGATTCGGTGCAACAAACAACGATGAACAATACACATACAGGGATGGGGGATACGCTTACACAAATATAGACTGCAAAGAGATATTTTCTATTTGAATAAATATGAAGTCCACAAAAATAAATATATAAAAATAACACAAATTAAAGCCGCAAGTGCGATAACCTTCCCGCGCGTTCGCCATCAAAACCCGACTGCACCAGCACGCCTTTCTCCTCGCCTGACCACCGCCAAGGAGCCGAGTGCACCACCTGGTCGTAAGTTAAATCAGTCCTAACCCCTAGTGACTGGAGTATTGTGAGCTCATCATACATCATAGGTTCATAGTTTCTAGTTCAATAATGTAAATTATCCAAAGGAATTGTGTCATGAATCTGTTTTATGCACATTTGCACAAAGTTTGTAGGCAAACAGATGAAAAACACATTTGTGACTATGGCTCTGTTTGTCTCTAGTTGTTATTTGCTTATGCTGCTGCTATCACTCGCTGGTTGCACTTCTCTCATGTTGTAGCGAGACTTACACCTGCTTCAAACTGGGCGTAAAAGTTACACCTGGACGTAGCGCACAAAGGGCTTCAGCCCTTATGTTGCACTGGTCGTAACTATAAGTTGGTCTTAACTTTCAAAAGCCGGCTGTAGCTTAAGACCAGTCTAACCAGGTGGTGCACTCGGCTCTGATCTCCCCCTCCCTCCCATTTACACAGCGCAGCACGCTATTTGAGCATTGGCGGAGACCAAGGCTTTCTAACTGGCAGCCCGTACATAATACAGATACGATGCGATATACTTTATCGAACGAGTCTGATAAGAGAAATCATCAAAGAAACATGAAGGCGCTTTTTTTATGGGGCGCTACAGAAAAACAGTAAAAAATATATATATATGAAAACTTTGGCTGATTATTAATTTCAATGTCTGTAGATGTGGAAAGTGTGAATTTTAAATCAATCGGACCAAAAATCTAGGACAAGTACTTTTTTGAAAATAAAAATTCAAAGTTGCTTGGACATTTTTATTCAAAATGATCGACTGCCTGTCATAGGGGGACCAATGTAATATTTGACTTGTCTTATTTATCGCTACCTCTTTTCCGAATTTCATGAGCCTAGGCCTAAATATACATTTCTCATTTCCTATGTGTTTTTTTTTTTTTTTTTCTAGCGCTGGACACCCTTTATTTGTGCAGCATGTAACATTTTGTTATGAGACTGATATTTTCATGAATTTGGTTCACTCTGACGAGTTTGGTGCATTTGTGCTAAGGTTTAGTGTGTCTTTAAGATTGCGTTGTATTATTTGGTGTGGAAGGCGCTAGAGGCCAAACTACAAACTAGGACATAGGTCTGATTGACTTTTACAATCAAGGGCACATCAAGGAATGCTCCTCAAAATGTCACTTATAAAAGTCAGTAATAATAAAAGTCATTTTTTATATTCCCATTGTAATTTTTGTGCATTCCTGTATGTGGTGCGAGAGCAGCAATCATAATGGTTGACACTTTATGATAATCAGTGTAAGGAGTTGTACAAATTATTATAATTCCAACCCAATCAGATGAAGCATGTTTGCTCAAGAGTGATTTTAATGTATTTGTATTTGTACTTGCGCTCCTGCTGGCCGATAGTGAAACATACACACTAATCTGTAATTTTCCATTTTACATGGCGTCCTGAGAATATAACCCCTAAATTTTAGACAAATAAGACAATGTTGACTTTTCACATAATAGGTAGGGGGCGCTATAGAGTAATTTAGTGATATGGTTATTCATCATTTTCAATCTGGACATAAACACACATTAGTGAGTGAAATATGAGCTCATTAGGTCAAACAGGAAATTAAGGAGTAAGGAGTTAAGGGAAAAAAGTGCTGATCATTTCATTTCAGTGTGTCTAGATGTGGAAAGCTTTGTTTTGTGCTCAATCGGACAAAAACATAGGACAAATGGCAGCGCCAGTTCAAGCCAATATGGCTGACTTCCTGTGCGTCATACATCAATGCTGCCTGTTAGTGTTCTACCCGTCACAGGGAGCTATATCACTGTTCCAAATTTCCTTGCCTAGGTCAAAGTTGACGGCGTCTCATTTCTCAATGTCTCAGGTCATTGAAGCGATGTGTATGAGTCAGGCACTACTGGAACTCTCACTACCACTGCCTGGTTAACAGCTTGTAGGTCCTGAACCATGAGCCAACCTGAAGAGGGCACAGTTTTCTTTACAGGAAACAATGGGGTATTACAAGGGCAATCGTAACACTTGACAAGGACTCCAGCATTCAATTAATAATTTATCACTGGCTCTATGCCATTTTCTGCGTCAAGTTTATGCAGTTATTGCCTTTGGTGTGGCCGATAATGTGATTTAAGAACTGTTCTGCTAGGGCAGGGAGAAGTAACAAGAACCAAGATGGTAAAATAAAGTTGGAATGTTTAATAAACAGGAATGTAAAAGTAAATGAACAGAAACACACACAACTAAGAAAACAAAATGACAAGTTTTGTCTTGCAAATGTTGATGCTAATCTTTCCTTGACCTCTGTCACTCTAAAGGGTGACTTATTTGCTTTACTCATCCATGCGACCGGGATGCTCTTGCTCCATGATGATGATGAGCCAGGGCCTCACCCTGCAGATCTTACCCTTGAGTCAGGTTCTTCAACTTGATTGGCTGAATGTATATGTTCAATTTGCCATTTTATTTCAGCCAGCCCGATATAGTTGTCGTTTTTAAAGTTTAAAGTTTTTATTTATATTTTTTTACAGTTATTGTCTGTTTCCACTTTAATTTTATACACTAATTGTTTACAATCTGTAGTCCACTCATCTGTAGTTATTTGGATTCAGTCACCTCTCCTTATCCTTATGAGTTGCTTTTTTTTGCACCAATTAAGGTGAGGGCTTTGCTGTAGAAGGAGACTCTTGTCTCATCTTAAAGGACGGGAGAAGACGTTTGAATCTGGCGCGAAGGACCACAATGTTAGAAGAATCTTAAATAAAAGGATGACAGAAGCACTGAAGTAGAGCCAGGACGGGTAGAGAGACATCTGAAAAATCGATACGTGGTTACCTTCCATCACATATGATCAGAATAGCGCAAGAAGTATATTCACTCAAGTATAATTTCTCTAACATAGACTTTGGACTAAATGGGACTTGTGTGTAGGACATGTTGTGCTGTAATTAGGGCCCAAGTACGACAGGCCTATGCGAGAGCCCTATTGTAATAGTAAGATTTGGAGAAAATGCTAAATCAAATATGTAAGTACATATTGATATGTAAATTTTACATTTGTCTTTAAAAATGGCTCACCAGCGCCCCCTGAAACGTTATAAGTGGACAATAAAATATTCTTTGTCACTTGTTATTCCAGAATAGACTATTTCTTTATTTTCAATTCACAGATAAAAAAATCACAGAGGAAGCTAAAGGCACAATAGGCTTAAGTGACCACGCTCCTATCTACATAGACTTGGAGGAAAGACAAAAAAAAACCCACTTTGGAGGTTCAATGCTAGCCTTTTAATTTTATGTTTAATTTAGTTTAATGACCCTTTGTTCAAGGAAAAAATGGTCGAACGACATTAAGACTTATCATGAGGTTACAAGTACAAAGCAAACTCCTGTTTGTTTTGTACTTGTAATCATTGGTCCAATTTATAAGACAATCAAAAACTATTCACGGTGTTACAATTGATGGGATGGAACTTAAAATCGCATGCTATGCAGATGATGTTACACTACAATTGAATCAATCATTCACTGCACTCACATCTGTAAATTTAACTGTAAGTTATTGTGTACATAGTATGCCTATTTTCATTTTATACTGTAGTAATTTTAAATTGTTTTCTTATATGTTGTTTTTATTATTGATCAGTGTTTAATATTGCTCCTTAATGCCAAAACAAGTTCCTGTTTTTGAATTTTGTTCATTGACAATGGCAATAAACATTTTCTGATTCTGATTCTGATTCTGATGATATTTGACCAAACCAAAAATTTCCATACCCAATCTGATACATTTTCTTAAAAAATTTGGTCCAATGTCTGGATACAAATCAAATGTACAAAAAAAACTGAAATTATATCATTCTGGCAACCCTCTTTGACTTTTAGAAAGACCTATCCATTTAAATGGAGGAATCTCTTAGATAGTTGGGTGTGGTTCTACACAAATATCTATCAACAATTTTTGAGAAAGCTTTTAACCCATTTTCTACCACTATAAAAGAAGATCTTGAAAAATATACTCTTATCCCATACTTAAATCTAAGTCAAAAGATTTAAACTATAAAAATAAGTGTTTTGACCAGATTTCTCTATCTATTCCAGACTCCTCCAATTTCCATCCCAAGCCAAACAACTTGCGATTCAAAACTCTACAACTATTAAAGGAAAATAGAGGTTGGGTTTACCTTGTCCGAAAACCCTAACCCTAACCCTTTATTTCAAGTCAAATCAGAGCGTTTCGGTACCAGAATGTGAAGCTCAAGTGGAAAAAATATTGAGAGTAATGTTGTGTCAGGTGTTCCAAACAAAGATCTTAAAATCTTAAAACTGGTTGTTTTATGATCAAGCTTTTGCACCAAAAAGCACAGATTTGAGATTTAAAGTCTGGATTATAAAAGGTATAAAGGTTTTCTACCAGATTGTGAAAATAAATCACATGACATTTTAATTTGCATAGGTCTCAGGGTATGGTCATAACAAGCTCTTAACGAAGCAGCATTTTTATTTATTTATTTATTTATTTTTACACGATTTATGAATAATGAATGTTCCTTTTTTGAATAAGGCTGTAACAACAAAGTGTGGAAAAAAAGTGAAGCACTGTGAATACATTCTGGATGCACTGTATGTCTGTTTATACACTACAATATTATATGTGTCACTGTTACCCTGTCTTGTCTTTTGTTATTTGTACAAATCTGTCTTGTATGAGTGTACATATACATTACCATAACTGTAAATATGCACTGTGTGTCTGCAATAATCCCTTTACCAAGAGGGTTTATTTTTCCCAAAACGCCTGACGAAAAATTAATCCCATTTAAACTGAAGTTGTTCTTGGAGTACAAACAATTGGCTGAACCCTCTTTGTGAGGCTGACCCCGTGTAGTTTGGGCCTCCTATGTCTGATTTACTTTAATTATAAGTTCGCTCAAACCTTGCATAGAGGAACATCAGATTTAAAATTCTGCCTCGATTTTCTTTGGTAAAGATAAAAAGCAGTGTGGCTAGTGTCTGCAGGGATGGTCTGATTGACACAATTTTGGGTTTTGACAATTCCTCTTAAAAAAACGAAGCTAATTTAACTAAACAATAGTTTGAGGAACTTGCTATTTAAAAGGTCCAGCCAAAATCCATATAAAAGCCCTTTATATTTTTGGTTTTAATTATGGTCAATTTTTTTAATTTGCTGTTTTGGAGTACAAACTTGACCTGATTCATCCCACAATGGTTGATATGACAAAAAATAAGATGGTGACAGTTTCTTTTCATATTTGACATGTCCAGCAGCTTGATAGTTTCCTTTTATCAGATGGTGGGCAAAAAGGATTAAATCAATGAAAAGTCAGAGGGGCCGTCCTCATTTCAACATGTTCATTAGCAAGGACCATGCAATCCCAAAGATATGCCAATAACAATTATTTGTATTTATTTATGAGATGGAAACCGGTGATCCAGCTCAACAATCTGCCCAGCCGGTCCAGGACCCCCCCCCCCCCGCTTAGAAGACTGAATGCTGAAATAAAGCATATTACAAGGGGAGGAAGGGCGAGTCGAGAGAACAGAGTCAAGCGGTGACTGAAAATATAAGAAGGCTCCTGGGCAATAGAGCTCCAAAGAGGGAAGTGGAGGCATGGTCTTGCTCACAAACCTCAGTTAACATCCATCCATCCATCCATCCATCTTCTTCCGCTTTATCCGGGGACGGGTCGCGGGGGCAGCAGTCTAAGCAGGGACTCCCAGACTTCCTTATCCCCAGACACTTCCTCCAACTCCTCCGGGGGGATCCCGAGGCGTTCCCAGGCCAGCCGAGAGACATAGTCCCTCCAGCGTGTCCTGGGTCTTCCCCGGGGCCTCCTCCCGGTGGGACATGCCCGAAACACCTCCCTAGGGAGGCGTCCAGGAGGCATCCGGAACAGATGCCCGAGCCACCTCAGCTGGCTCCTCTCGACGTGGAGGAGCAGCGGCTCTACTCCGAGCTCCTCCGTGTGACTGAGCTCCTCACCCTATCTCTAAGGGAGCGCCCAGCCACCCTGCGGAGGAAACTCATTTCGACCGCTTGTATCCGCGATCTTGTCCTTTCGGTCACTACCCAAAGCTCATGACCATAGGTGAGGGTAGGAACGTAGATTGACCGGTAAATCGAGAGCTTTGTCTTTCGACTCAGCTCCTTCTTTACCACAACGGTCCGATGCAGCGACCGCATCACTGCGGACGCTGCACCGATCCGCCTGTCAATCTCACGCTCCATCCTTCCCTCACTCGTGAACAAGACCCCGAGATACTTGAACTCCTCCACTTGGGGCAAGGACTCCCCACCCACCTGGAGAGGGCAAGCCACCTTTTTCCGGTCGAGAACCATGGCCTCAGATTTGGAGGTGCTGATTCTCATCCCAGCTGCTTCACACTCGGCTGCAAACCGTCCCAGTGCATGTTGCAGGTCCAGGTTTGATGGAGCCATCAGGACAACATCATCTGCAAACAGCAGAGATGAGATCCTGTGCTCTCCAAACCGGACCCCCTCCGACCCCTGACTGCGCCTAGAAATTCTGTCCATAAAAACAATGAACAGAACCGGTGACAAAGGGCAGCCCTGGCGGAGTCCAACACGCACTGGGAACAGGTCTGACTTACTGCCGGCAATGCAAACACAGCTCCTGCTCCGGTCATACAGGGACCGGACAGCCCTGAGCAAAGGGCCCCGGACCCCGTACTCCCGCAGCACCCCCTAAAGGGCACCCCGTGGGACACGGTCGAAAGCCTTCTCCAGATCCACACAAAGCACATGTGGACTGGTTGGGCAAACTCCCATGAACCCTCGAGCACCCGATGGAGAGTATAGAGCTGGTCCAGTGTTCCACGACCAGGACGAAAACCACTCTGCTCCTCCTGAATCCGAGGTTCGACTATCGGTCGGATTCTCCTCTCCAGTACCCTGGAATAGACCTTACCAGGGAGGCTGAGGAGTGTGATCCCTCTATAGTTGGAGCACACCCTCCGGTCCCCCTTCTTGGGACCACCAGCCAGAGATCCCCGACCGCCACGCGATGTTGCAGAGGCGTGTCAACCAAGACAGTCCTGCAACATCCAGAGACTTTAGGTACTCGGGGCGTATCTCATCCACCCCCTGGGAGCTCTGCCACCGAGGAGTTTGCCAACAACCTCAGTGACTTCGGCTTGGGTGATAGATGAGTCAGCCTCCGAGTCCTCAGTCTCTACTTCCTCTTCGGAAGACGTGACAGTGGGATTTAGGAGGTCCTCAAAGTACTCCTTCCACCGCCCGACGACATCCCCAGTCGAGGTCAGCAGGTCCCCACCCGCACCGTAAACGGTGTTGGTGGAACACTGCTTCCCCTTCCTGAGGCGCCGGACGGTTTGCCAGAATTTCTTTGGGGCCGACCGATAGTCCTCCTCCAGGGCCTCCCCGAACTCCTCCCAGACCCGGGTTTTTGCCTCTGTGACAGCACGAGCTGCGGCACGCCTGGCCCGCCGATACCCGTCAACGGCCTCAGGAGTCCCACAAGCCAAAGAGGCCTTCCTTCTTCCGCCTGACGGCATCCCTTACTTCCGGTGTCCACCACCGGGTTCGGGGGTTGCCGCCGCGACAGGCACCTGAGACCTTGCGACCACAGCTCCGAGCAGCCGCATTGACAATGGAGGTCGAGAACATGGTCCACTCGGACTCAATGTCCCCAGCCTCCCCCGGGATTTGGCAGAAGCTCTCCCGGAGGTGTGAATTGAAGACCCTGCTGACAGCGGGCTCCGCAAGACGTTCCCAACAGACCCTCACTATACGCTTGGGCCTGCCAAGTCTGTCCGGCTTCCTCCGCCGCCAGCGGATCCAACTCACCACCAGGTGGTGATCGGTTGACAGCTCCGCCCCTCTCTTCACCCGAGTGTCCAAGACACGCGGCCGGAGGTCAGATGACACGACAACAAAGTCGATCATTGACCTCCGGCCTAGGGTGTCCTGGTGCCACGTGCACTGGTGGACACCCTTGTGCTTGAACATGGTGTTCGTTATGGACAGTCCGTGACTAGCACAGAAGTCCAATAACTGAACACCGCTCGGGTTTAGATCGGGGAGGCCGTTCTTCCAATCACCCCTCCCCTCTCCAGGTGTCACTGTCGTTGCCCACGTGGGCGTTGAAGTCCCCCAGTAGAACAATGGAGTCCCGGTCGGTGCACTGTCCAGTACCCCTCCCAGGGACTCCAAGAAGGCCGGGTACTCAGCACCGTTGTTCGGCCCGTAGGCCGACACCACAGTGAGAGACCTGTCCCCAACCCGAAGGCGTAGGACGCGACCCTCTCGTTCACTGGGGTAAACTCCAACACATGGCGGCTGAGCTGTGGGGCAATAAGCAAGCCCACGCCAGCCCGCCGCCTCTCCCCGCAGGCAACACCAGAGAAGTGGAGCGTCCAGCCCCTCTCAAGAGGATGGGTTCCAGTGCCCAAACTGTGCGTGGAGGTGAGGCCGACTATATCTAGTCGGAACCGTTCAACCTCCCACACAAGCTCAGGCTCTTTCCCCCCAGCGAGGTGACGTTCCATGTCCCCAGAGTTAGTTAGTCTAGGCCCCTGCCGTCGACTGCCGCCCAGATCCCTCTGCACCAGCCCCTTACGGATCCTCCTGCAGGTGGTGGGCCCCACGTCACTCGTTCGGGTTGCACCCGGCCAGGCCCCGTGGGGAAAGGCCCGGCCACCAGGCGCTCGCCATCGAGCATCCACCCCAGGCCTGGCTCCAGGGTGGGGCCCCGGTAACGCCAGTCCGGGTGACGTAACTGGCCTTGTTTTTTTTTTTTTCATCATATGGGGCTTTGTGAACCGATCTTTGTCTGACCCGTCACCCAGGACCTGTTTTGCCTTGGGAGACCCTACCAGGGGCTTGAAGCCCGGGACAACATAGCTCCTGAGATCATTCGGGCGCTCAAACCCCTCCACCACGTTAAGGTGTCGGTTCAAGGAGGGGCTCAGTAAACATATTAACTTAATTTAAAAAAATATATAATAATAATGTTTGGTGTTACATTTTTTGTCTTGAGAGAAAATTACAATAGTGTGGTGGTACATCCCTCTGTGGAGAGCATATAATATAATAATAATAATAATAATAATAATAATAATAATAATAATAATAATAATAATAATAATACATTTTTATTTAAAAGCGCCTTTCAGAACACCCAAGGACACTGTACAAGAGAATAAAACAGCAGAATAAAACAACAAAATAAAACAAAAGAATAAAACAACAGAATAAAACCCACAGTACAGAACTGGATGATGGTGTAGGAGTGACTGAGTTGTGTGGTCTTGGAGTGACTGAGTTGTGTGGTGTTGGAGTGACTGAGTTATGTGGTGTTGGAGTGACTGAGTTGTGTGGTGTTGGAGTGACTGAGTTATGTGGTGTTGGAGTGACTGAGTTATGTGTGTTGGAGTGACTGAGTTATGTGGTGTAGGAGTGACTGAGTTATGTGGTGTAGGAGTGACTGAGTTATGTGGTGTAGGATTGTCTGAACAGGTGAGTTTTGAGTCTGGATTTGAAAAGTGGAAGGGTGTCTATGTTGCGGAGGTCAGGAGGGAGAGAGTTCCAGAGCTGAGGAGCAGAGCGGCTGAAGGCTCTGCCCCCCATTGAAATAAGACGGAAAGAGGGGACAGAGAGCTGGACAGAGGAGGAGGACCTGAGGGAGCGAGAGGGAGTGGAGATGTGGAGGAGGTCAGAGATGTACGGTGGAGCCAGGTTATGGATAGCTTTGTAAGTATTTAGGATAATTTTGAAGTGAATCCATTGTTTTATGGGGAGCCAGTGAAGTTGTTGAAGGATGGGGGTGATGTGATGGTGGAGGGCATCCTGGTGATAATGCGGGCTGCAGAGTTTTGGAGAAGCTGCAGTTTGCTGGAGGGATTTATTGGGGAGACCAAAGAGGAGAGAGTTACAATAATCGATCCGGGATGTGACTAGACTATGGACAAGTATGGCTGTGGTGTGAGGAGTGAGAGAAGGACGGAGACGAGAGATGTTGCGAAGGTGGAAGTAGGCGGAACGAGTGATGTTGTTGATGTGGGAGTGGAAAGAAAGGGTGCTGTCGAGGATGACACCCAGACTCTTGACTTGAGGGGAGGACAGTGGAGTCATTGATAGAAATTGTGAAACTGTTTGATTTTGAGAGAGTGGGTGCCTACCAGTAGGACTTCGGTTTTAGAGCTGTTGAGTTTGAGAAGAGAACCAGGAATTGATTTCCTGCAGACAGAGGGTAAGAGAGGCTGGTGGAAGTGATGCAGTGGGTTTAGAGAGGAGAGGTAGAGCTGGGTGTCATCCGCGTAGCAATGGAAATGAATGTTGTGTTTACGGAAGATGGAACCAAGAGGGAGAATGTAGATAATGAAAAGAAGGGGACCCAGGACAGAGCCCTGGGGCACACACCAGCTGGGACAGGGAAGGGGTTGGATTGGTGGGATTTCAGTTGTATGAATTGACTGCGATTGGAGGAGATAGGAAAGTGAACCAAGAGAGAGGAATGTGGGAGATGCCTATAGATTTAAGCCTATGGATGAGAGTGCTGTGTGAGATGGTGTCAAATGCTGCTGTTAGATCGAGGAGGATGAGAATAGATAGTAAATTAGAGTCAGAAGCTATGAGGAGATCATTTGTGATTTTAAGAAGTGCAGTTTCAGTGCTGTGAAGTGGTCGGAAACCAGATTGAAAATGTTCATAGAGACTGTTTGAAATGAGATGGGTGTGAAGTTGAGAGGTGACTGCTTTTTCAAGAATTTTGGATATATAAAAGCTAAATTAGAGATGGGGCGCATATGTGACACAGGTTGTGCACCTGTGTCACAAGATGCTGCCCTGCACCCTTGTGCGGGTCTCATTGGGCTTAAATCCACACTCTACACTGTGTGGATAAAATGACAAAAAGTCTGTCTGGCAGGATAGAATTTGTTAATACAAATTGACGGAAATGTTTCCCTAATTTCTCCAATTGATGTTAATCTGTCAGAGCAACTGAACATTTTAAGGGCTAATGTAAACACAAATGAAAAATACACTTTTTTGATTGGTTAGCCTGCCTGTAAATCACAGGGTCAGAAATTTGGGAGACAGAAAACATTCCCAGACCCGAAAGTCTTTGTAAAGCATGGTGTGTTTGGTTGGCCAGGCTTTGCCAGAGGTGCTACCCCGACTGGCTAAACATGTCAAGAGCTAACAGCTCTTACACCTATTGTTTTTATACAAAGAAATGTATTAATTAGATTTATTAACTTTTATTTAACCAGGGAAGAATCCATTGAGATCGAGACCTCTTTGTCAAGGATGACCCTACATACTGTAGACTATGCAAACTAAACTGAAATCATTTTTCCAATCTAAAGTATCAAAATGTGGGGCAGGGCTAGCTAGCAGGGATAGCGAGCGGTTTGGGCTAATGGGCTGATTTGAATAAGCCTGCAGGAGGGACATTTATGAGCACAAACTAAAATAGTGTGTGCTCATAAAGACGGCTGGAACACTCCCATATCCCTGTAGAGACAGCCAGAGAAGAATGCAGCATGCTGCACTTGGACTGGAATAATTGTTATTTTTGTCTCAATAGGCTGATGAGATAGGACAAGGTGGAGGAACAAGATGCCCTTAGAATAGTCTTACACAAAGTACTACCTGTGGTGTTTTAAATCAATCATTGACAAAAATAGTAGGGAAGATATGCAAATTGAAATATGTCACTTTTCGGTATTGAAGTCCATTCATCAATTTACTCATTTATTCCTCTGATGAATTGAACTGATTGGATTTTTTCCTCAAACAGTTCAAATATAACAAGTAGTGTTTTTTTGATTGATATTTGGGAATTCAAATAGTTTGATACTTGAATACTTTCACTTGCTTTTGTATTGTTTAATGTATGCAGACGTGGCACATAAAAAACTGTTCAACTGGCTCTTGTTCCCTCATACTGGTTTTTATTGGAGTGGTTCGGCACAATTATGTTTTATGGAGGCTGGCGGACCTGGCTTTCAGCTTTTTATGCATTTTTTCACTTCTCCGCGCCTCTATACTGTGTCTCTTTGTGTAATGCTTTGAATAAATTCAGATGGACTAGAAATATTATTATTATTTTGGGTCTTGCCAAAAAATAATAAGTGTGCTGTGTGTCAATAAACAGGAAACTCTCTAGGTCTCTAGGATTTCTCGGATTTGCCCCTGAGCCCTAAATCCCATTATTTTCATGTTGTTAAATAAGTTACATTACCAAATATAATTTAAAGCAGTACAGTGAAGACATCATTTACAATTTAAGTGTAAACTAATTTATAGGCTACTCATGCATGGATTTAATGTGTAATGTGTATTTTCCAATATAGAAAAGGAGCATGCTAAACATGCAGGACTTTTTTTTTTTAAAACAGCAAAAGTAGAACTTCTTACTGTAAAATTGGAAAAATTCAAGCTGATGTTATACCAACCTAATATTAATGTTCTAAGTCTTATTAAAGGTGTGGAGGCTCATCAAAACAATGTCAAATGCAAAATTTCAAATGATTGTCGGGTTGTCTGTGCCCCTCTGCTCTGTATAAGTCTCAAAAAAATGTGGACACCCCTGACAGATTTCAACATCTACTTGGGTATGAACAATCAGGTAGGCGGAGGGGGGAAGGGTGGCCTTCACAACGGCAGCTCTTAGCAGAAGAAACAGTATATTTCCCAGTCCTTCAAGCCTCCGAGACGAACAGCTGCTGGAGTGGAGTCAATCTGAGGGGGTAAGCAGCAAGCCAACTCAGCTGGGAAAGATCCAGGCGTGAAACTGGAGAAACCCTGTGAATTTGAGCATGGATGGGATGTTGCCGTTAGCAGCAAGATGTAGACTTTTCCAAGCAGGATAATTGAGTCATCCGACTCAAAATTTGATATGCTAGAAGCCAGTCAGTGTACTCACAAGCGCGACACAGACTGAAAGGAGACAAGTCATCTGCATGAAGATTTAAATGGGGCAGACTGAACATTGATTGGATACAGAGCATTTTCTTCATTATTTCCTGTGAGATAAGAGCATTCATTATGCTACATATATGTTTAATAAACTGGTCTTAGTTATTTAAATTGCTGAACAAATTTAAAATAGACAACTTGATCATAAAAGATTTAGCCACTTTACATTAGCGTCTTAAAAGGGAAATATCTTATTTTATGATTTGGAATTGTTACTTAGCATTATAACTATAATATGGGGCACCGAAGAGTTCACTCAATAGCTAAGTATAGACATTCTTATTTCACTGGTCGTTCAGTCTGAAAGGAAGAGTAACTGTTAAGTGACTCGTACAGTAACCATAAAATCCAGAAACCAGAATTATTTTCTGTGGTTTATTTATCAAGTATCAAGTATCAAGTAAGATTAACAAGCTCTAGCACATTAAACTTAAACAGAAGTTAGTGATTTGTTTAAACTGGGATTTCCAACTCCAGTTCAAACAGCTCACTGCAAGGACCATGCCCCAACAAATGGAATATGAGAGAATGTTTATTGATAATAGTGATGATGGATCGATGATGGATCGATGATGGATCAATTAGAGCAGGGGTGTCAAACTCAAATTCCACAGTGGGCCAAAATGTAAAACTTGAACAAAGTCGCGGGCCAGTATTGAACAAATGAAACTTTTAATATTGACCCAAACAAGATTTGCTTTAACATTGAATTGAATATGGAACAAGCAACACTTATTACTATACAATATATAATGGGATTTGTAGTAGTAACGATGAATGAATGCGCTGTATAATACCGGCGCGCCAAGCCCTAGTAGTCATTTGGTATAGCCTCTCGGGCCAAATATAATTACACTGCGGGCCAAATTTGGCCCACGGGCCAGAGTTTGACACCTCTGAATTAGAGAGACTGTGGATGGGGGCTCCGTCTCGGGTAATCAGCCCAGCCGATTAAGAACCCCCCCCTCCTAAGATGGTGATGTGTTACGGTGAAGATGATAGAGACATGAGGGGGGAGGGTGGGGTCGAGAGAGCAGAGACAACAAGAGATGCAGGGATAGGCCTGATCTATATAAATGATTTGGGCGACGATTTAGAACCTCTAAATGGGCAAATGTAATTTGTTGTCAATTAAATCGGAATTTTCATCTTTTATAATTCTCTTAAATAGCAGAGCTTTACAACATGAAACCTTTATATTTATAGATATAACAATTCATCATTATACATTTCGTAACGAGACCATTTCAAAACGACATACTCCAAAAGTCCTGCGCTAACTGTCCTCAGTCTTTCACGCATTATGCTGTCGCCGTGCTCATTCCCGACGCTAAAGCGACATGGCGATGTCGACACAAAGGGGGAGGCGCTATACTCCCAATTCAGGAAGTAATGCGGAAGTAGGGAACTTTTTTGGAGACATGCGCCAATGAGTACACGCCATTGGCTTGAATTGGGCGCCATTTTGTTTTCCGGGGGCTTGGATGAGGGGTGAATGAGAGAAAATGAGCAGCGCTCGCATGGAATTTGGCAGAAGCCTGAAAGCGAGTCTGTTCTATGTCATATGTGCTAATAGCAAAGGCGACATGCGTACTCTTACAACCACAGTTACGTTAGGTAACTTGGATTTCAGCTGTAGCTGTAGGTGTAGATTTGGGATGAAGGGATGAAGGGATGAAGGGATGAAGGGAGGAAGGGATATCCTACAAAGAGAGGGATGGGAGAGGAGTCACGTGGAGCGATAATGACGTCATCAGCTGCGCGCGCTCAGTACAGGGAACCAGGAAGTGCGGAAGCTGACGACAAGTGGATATTTATCATCATAGCGTCTGAAAGAAATGCCTTCCGACTTCGACCCACTGCAGGCAAGCCGCGGTCGTGTTGAATGAGGGGGAGAAGAGCGAAAAGGAGAGCGCGTTGCCTATGAAGTAGAGGTCGGTGTGTAGGTAGACACCCCGGAGGTAGGGGTCCGTGGAAGAGGCGTGTACTGAGGAGATTATGGTGTTTGGTGGCTATGGAATCACACCTACTGTGTGTGTGCGCGGCGGAGAGGGGACCTACATTGGCGAGTCCTCTGGGGAACGTGACTACTGGAGATACAAGCGACTGAAAGTTGAGACTGGGAACAGGTCAGAATCTAATAGAAGACGGCTCATGATTCTTGTTCAAACGAATGCGCTCGCTGACTGATTGTCTCTCTGTCAAGAGAGCAGAGACAACAAGAGATGCAGGGATAGGCCTGCATAAATAGGGCTTCTGGGTAATTAAAGGTGTGGTTAAAGAGTGGAGGTGTGGTTGCTGGAGGAGTAGGAAGTTGAGACGTGGTCCCGCTCCCGAACCTCAGTCAATGATTACATCATCAACTACATGTTATGGGAAAGCAAACTACGCAACAGGGAAAGATTTTGTGGGAATATACTCTGATCATCTCAGAGGGGTAGAAATTATTACCAAAATCATCCACTTTGCGTATTTAAGGTCACAATGCTCGGCTTACGGTTTTGGTTATTGGCTGCTTCCTTTCTCCGGAATGACAGATCCGTAGAAAAAGAGCCGCTCTGGAGCCTTGGTTCCCGTCTCAGTTGTGTGCCAGCAAAGGTCCCGTCCAATTCCTGTCCCGGAGTGTCAGAACGCCCGCTCTGAGGCGCCGGAGCAATTTGACTTGGTCATCGGCCGATGTTCCGAGTCTGTCCCTTCCAGCAGATGGCGCTCTTTGCTTAAGCCAGCAACTGGTCCCACTTGAAGTTATTCCCGGCACTAATCTAATCTCTTTCACAGATCTACAAAATGACTAAGGTTGTTCAAAAAGGCTACAATAATTATAGCTCACACAAAGGATTGTCTTAAGTATGCCCTAAACATGCTCATCCAGATGAAAAGCAGTGGTTACGGTGATACAAAAAGCCTGGCTTTATGTCTAACGCACGCGTTAGAGCTGGAAACTCTGGAATTCATTACCCACTGAAATAAAGTGCATCTCTGAGGTAAAAATGTTCACCTCCATACTTAAGTGCTGGCTGAAAGAACATCAAAACTGTACCCATCTGTAAGTGTTATGAAAGTGCATGAGTGAAAGTGCATGAGCAAAGGTGCATGTGTGAAAAAAATATTAAATTATTAAAGATTAATAATAATTATACATTATAATAACATTATATATATATATATATCTGCAGTTACTGTATATCAGCCACTGGCACCTCAAATCTCCTTTTTATCAGTAAAGGCCCCCCAAAACTCCATTATCTGTCGGCCTCTAAAAAGGGGGTCACAGCTGAGTCTATCCCATTAGGCCTTAGGCGGGGGACACCCTGGACAGAGGCCAGCTCGTTGCAAGCTTAACAGAGACATGAACACACAGACAACCATTCGCCCTCATTTTCATGCAATAATTTACAGTTGCCAATTTGCCAACACATGCATGTCTTTGGACGGTGGGAGGAAGCCAGAGTACCTGGAGAGAACCCATGGTAACACGGGAAGGACATATAGATCATGTGATGTTGGTCTGAATCATGATCTCCATATTGGGAGCCGAGAGCTCTAACCGCCTTGCCACCTTGCACTAAATTATTTGAGTAGCTACACAAGATAATGAAGAGCTACTGTCCAGATGGATTTTATTTATTTTTTCCCATACATTAGCTGCACCATTGGTATGACAATATACAGTGTTGGTCTGATTACTTGTAATTGTATTACTGATTACTCCGACAAAAAGTAATTGGATTGAGTACACTTTATTATTCAAAAGTAATCTGATTACTCTTTACTTTAGTTACTTTGAAACAGTGAAAGAGAGACTTCTGGGATGATGGCCACCTAGCCTAGTTGTGTCTGTCAGGCTGCAGTCAATTTTGTTAATATAGCCGTCTTTATTACGAGTTCACCTGGGGAGACTCAATATTTTCGCGTGGGAGCAGACACCTCGACACAAATTTCTTGAAAATGAAACAGAAAGCGTTGCTCGGTGGTCGAGAGGTTAAGTCACAGCGCACACAGCGCACATATACCAGGCTCCAAGTGCAGCCGGCCGCAGTGTTGTGAGTTTGAATCCCGACTCTGACTTATTCCTCCCCTTATACCTCCCCTCTCTCTCATCCCCCATTTCACACTCTTTTCTCCTGTCTAATAAAGCCTACGGGCAACAAAATCTTTATTAAAATAAAAAAATAAAATGAAACCGAAGAAGAAACAACAACAGTGGCAACAGTAACAGTGGCACGCAACAACTGGAGTTCAACGCCCAGAAGACAGTGAAGATGATCGTGGACTTCAGGAAAGTCACAGCCCCCAGCCCCCCCTCATCATGACAGACTCCCCATCATCACCGTGGACTCCTTCCGCTTCCTGGGCACCACCATCACCCAGGACCTCAAGTGGGAGCCCTCCATCAGCTCCCTCATCAAGAAGGCCCAGCAGAGGATGTACTTCCTGCGGCAGCTGAGGAAAGCCAAGCTGCCAGTGCAGATGATGGTGCAGTTTTACACGGCCATCATTGAGTCCATCCTCACCTCCTCCATCACCGTGTCGTACGCTGGAGCCACAGCCAGGGACAAGCAGAGACTACAAGCACATTGTGCGTTCTGCTGAGAAGGTGATCGGCTGCAGACTTCCATCTCTGCAGGACCTGTACGTCTCCAGGGCTCTGGGACGACAGGTTGGATCACAGCTGACCCTTTCTCACCCTGGACATGGACTATTTGCACCACTCCCCTCAGGCAGGAGGCTACGGTCCATCCGGACCAGAACCTCCCGCCACAAGAATAGTTTCTTTTTCCTCTGCCGTTGGACTCATGAACACTTCTTAAACACCTGCCACTTTAACTGCAATATTCAACGCACTCACTGCACTGTCACTTTCTGCACTACAACTTTAAACTTAACTGTAAACATGTGTACATAGCAATTTTTTTTTTATATTTTATTTTTATATTTATTTTTATTTTTATTTTTATTTTTATTTTTATTTTTTATTTTTATTTTTATTTTTATTTTTATTTTTATTTTTATTTTTATTTTTATTTTTATTTTTATTTTTATTTTATACTATAGTAATTTTAAATTGTCCCTTAATGCATGCCCTTTTGTTTGATTGAATATATGTTGTTTTATTATTGCTCAGTGTTTTATGTTGCACCTTAATGCCGAGACAAGTTCCTATGTTTGTGAAGTTTGTTCATTGACAATAGCAATAAACCCTTTCTGATTCTGATTCTGATTCTCTGAGAAACAGGCTAACAATGCCCCCGCTTCCGGCTCAAGCACCGGCTCGGCTCTTGTAGTCTCCAGGAACGAGATAGACCCAACAATTATCGTGGCTTTATGGGAAGATAACTGACAAAGAAAGGATGCAAAGAGAAATAAATGCATGATTTTAAAACTAAAAATGGCAAACTGGACAGCCGAGCAAGAGCAGTGGAGAATGAAATATCTGATCTGAAGGTCACAGACTCTACATTGCAAGCAAAAGTGGCACATTTTACAAACCAGGTACATGTCCTGACTTAACAAGTGGATGACCTCGAGGACAGTAAACGCAAAGGGAATTCGCAGGTTGCCAGTATTTCAGACGACATTGAAGGGAAAGATGTGAAACGAGCCAAACGAGGAACTGAATTTAGACACGCAAAATGGAATGATACAGGTGAGCGCGGACATGCGAAAAAGATGGGAAGAGGGGGAAAAGAGCGAGCGTGCTTGCATAGAGCTGTGGCTGGTCGCATCCCTCAAAAAAGACTTTCAGCATTAACAGTTCTGAGAATAAGAAAGTGTTTTATGTGTAAGTTTGACAATCAATGGTCTATCATATATACACCTCAATTACGTCCACAAGAATGGAACATATACTCCCAAACTTAATTCACAATGATCAGGCAGGATTTATTAACAAACGACAAACACAAGATAACATAAGACGATCTTTACACATCATGAACCATATACAAAAAAAACAAGGCTGTAATAATAAGTTAGGATGCTGAGAAAGCTTTTAATTCTGTTTGATTCAAATTTAAAATAGATGATTTAATAATACAAATATTGGGGCTCTTTACGATTATTTGTATTTGATTGTGCCATGTTTGTTGTTATTGTCTAGTTGATGTCTATTTGTATTTTTATTTTAAATTTCACTCTATGGTCCTGTGTCTGTGCTATGCGTTATATATCTTAATCAAAAAATAATTAAAAAGAAAGGGGAAAAAAAGTGAAATAAATAGATTAAGAAAGGTTTGAAATCTTCATGCCTATTAAATATAGCATTATTAATCTTGCAAACAATTTCAACTTGCAAAACAATGTCTCTCAACTTTTTAGTCCCATTTATTTTTTAGGCTTATGTTTATTATAATGTTTTTTTTTCCTAACCTCAAGATCAAAGGGATACACAGAGCTCTGTGCACTTCACATTGAACTTACTGTTTCTGTTCTTTATAAGGCATAATAATAATAGCTGCAATTTGTTATGCACATAGACTTTATGAACTGTGCATTAGAAACAGAATGAGTTCAGTGTAGACCCTTTTTAATATTTGGGTTAGGAGCTAATATGAAGCCTATCAATCAAGTAAAATAAGAGAATGCACTTTCAATAACTATACAAGCAAACATCTTGTTTCTACAACGTCGCATCTCTGGACTTGCATACTTTACCCTTTGAACATTTGCTTGATGAAAAACATGTTGGTCCTTATTCCTAATCAACAATGAACACTGCGCCTTGCCTGGGCTTGAACTCAGAAACATCTTTGCCAGCGGCGAAACTCTGAGTTTGACGTAGAGGGGGATGGTGAATGCCAATAAACACACATACACACACAGACATTTTGGGGGCAGTGAGTTATGAATTATTATCATTATTAATAGTGGTAAGCCTAGTATTATTATTATCAGTCATAATGATAATAATAATAATAATAATAATAATAACAACGATAACAATAATAATGTGTTATTATAAATGCAGTTTAAATGGTCTTTTTGATCATCTAACCCTACCACCTAGGATTCAAATGTGTAACTTTAGTCAAGAGTTATAAATGTTTAGCCACTAATAAGCCTTTCATTTTCATAGGCTGTTGCAACAGGTCTGTGTGTTTGTTGGTCTTTTATTCCCTAACACATCCACAATATGAGTTTGGTTCAGAGTTTTGAAACGCAGCAGGGTCCATTTCCCTGCTCACACAAACCCCTCCTCTCACTGGAAAGAGCTTTAGAGGAGAGGCAGATGAAGCAGAGAGCACTAGTGATACGCAAGTTGTCTTTTGACCCGTCAGGCCAAGAAATTCTCATTTCATTGGCTGGTTATAAAATACTGGCCGCGGTATCACATGTCCACGCTCCATGTGTATCACATTTAGACGTGTCTAAATTCAGTTCCTCATTAGACTAATTTCTCTGTGACTTTGAGTTGGATTGTAATAAAACAATACAGTCCCCTCTATCCTTGATCACTCTGTGTGAGCTGATTTACCTGTGTCTAACTCTGCTTCTGGGCTTGTACGGAGCAAGTGTGAGAGAGAGGATGAGAAAGAAAGACGCAAACTCCCCAGTTCCTTTTTTAATTATTATTAGTCGTCCTGATGACTTTGTTAATCTGCATCATTGCTCAGGGGCAGATCCTACATTCCTAGTTTAGCTCTTTTAGATACGTTTTCAGACTGAATCAAAACCATAGTCCAAATTACACTGCATTTCAATATGCAACCTTTTTAATGGACGCGGGGCCGGTCGGGTTGAATTGAAAAAGTTTATGTCGTGGTATGGTTGTGGGCTGGGTCAGAGAACCCATAATTGTGTGACCCGTGGGTTGGAATAAAACCTGACCTGCGCATCACTAAAGAGCACCTTCAGTTTGAGGCAAACACATTGCCTTTATTCAGCCTCGCACTCTCTTATTTTCCTGGTAATAAACAGCTAAAACACCCGTTAAATCCCTTCAGCTGGTGTAAAAAGCAGTTTCAAAAGCAGAGACGTAATAATTAGTCTATTGTGGACAGTTCAGTTGAAGCAGTGCCGCTGGAGAGGTATCTGAGCCAAGTGAACAAAAGGTACTTTTTTTTTGAATTTTGAAACATAAAATATCAAAAATGTATCATACTAAATTACATGGAAGAGATTTAAACTGCCTTAATTGTATGGTCGAGTCTGTGAGAGGTTCAGGGGGGACACCATTAGCGGAGGTACCCCCGTCCCCCCGTGATTTCTGCTGATTCTGATTTCTTTACATCTAAACCATGTTGCTTTTAGACTGGTTAAAACAGCCAAATTCTCCGGCTAGACTGTCGGCAAGAGCAGGAGGCTGAAGCCATGGGGCTGGGAAACAGCCGAGAGTCAACTTGAACATTCCACAAGCCTGAGAACAGAGGCCTCAGATCACACAGTGTCAAGTTTCTTTGAAGTGTGGCACTGAATAAAACTAAATAAAATGTTGTGAATGCTCCTGTCTCCCTCACAAACCACGGACTGACACGTACATCACCAGAGTGTAGCATTTATTTCTTTACCAGAAAATACTAATGATTTATTAATATGCAATAGAATTGGCTATGGTTTGGGCTAGGATCAGAAGATTTTTGGAAGATTTCGGGCTGCTGGAGCTGGTAGACTCGTAGTTGGGTTTTAGAGGTGATGGTACCATATATTATAGTGAGGACAACGACAAGTATTTACAGCAGCAATAACAATAACACCATATATACAGACAGCAGTAGTAATAACAGGTTTGAAATAAAGTGCTTTTGAGCTGGTATCAAGTTAAATGAAAATAAAATAAAAATAAATCCAATTGCGGCAATACGCGTAAATCCAATGTCTGAAGCAGCAACCCACGCGGGTTTAGTAAATTCCAAGTGTGATTGACCAAGATGATCAAGTGTGGGTGCGCAGATGTAACAGTCAGACTTTTAAAAGAGAGTGGTGGGGAACAGGCTGTGTCAGCCTCCTACCAGATCGTGGGCGGAGATTGTAGAGTATGACAAATTTTAACAATACATGATTTTAACCAGGGTTACACGAGTAAAACACAATGAGCTAACAATACGGTTTAAGCGTGATCTTCATCTATGGTGAAAATGACTTATAGCACACCAATATCATATATATTTATACTGTCTATATTGTACAACAGCCTGGGCCTTTTCTGCCTCATTTGGACCATCTGTGATGATAAAAGAATAAACAGAATTTAATTGAATATAAAAATAGACAGATGAGATGAGGAGAGAAGAGGACGTTAAATCTGGCCCAATCAGCTGTCAGTCCGCTGTCTCCTCACGGGTTATGATGCTTTTCCCATTATGTATTTTATGTACCACTTTGCAAGGCCTTAAGCCGCCTTGATCTCATCTTGATCTCACATTATTACAGGGGCTGCGCACAGGAATCGTAGAGCCATCCACTTTCAGCTACTTTCACCCCCTTGCTCTATTTAAACAAGCTGAAAGGTGACGTCATAAATATGCGTGCTGCAGCGTTTTAATATTTTTTATCGTTTTATAGCAGATTTATATTGATAAAATACATCTTTTTGGTAGGAAAAAGTAACATATAGTTACTGTCCGACACTCCAGGAAATTGCGTTTCCTGGAGAGTCCTGAACAATCTGATATAATGAATGTATATTGTTTGTGTGCAGACATCCATGAGGAGGGGGGTCAGCGGCCGGTCATGGTGTTCGTGCACGGAGCCTCCTACACCGATGGCACAGGGAATATGATGGACGGCAGTGTGCTGGCCAGCTATGGCAACGTCATTGTCATCACGCTTAACTACAGGCTTGGCGTCTTAGGTAACTGAACTGAAAAAAAAGTCAAGATTTACTTAAAAAATTCTCGACAATTTCGAATATTAGTTTTCATTTAACATTTATATAAAAAAATCAATAAGTATTTTTGTTTTGCTAAGTAAAAAGTAAAAACTGTATTTTTATGTAAAAGTTACATCCTAAATTGGACACTTTCATGGTCACTGGTAAAATAAGTAATTTAAAATGTAAAACATTTTATTATACATCTTTTTACTTTTTAAATAAAAACTTCTATTGTCCATGGTGAAATAATTTAGTTACATTCAAACTATTTTAATAATACAGCTTTTATAATTAAAATTCAAAACATTTAAGATTTAAAAAAAAAAATTCAACAAAAGTTTATTTTTAAATAACAAATTGAAGGGTGAAATAAGTAAAATATGAATTATTAAAATTGTTAAATCTAATACACCTGTCATTTTTAAAGCATATTTTCTAATAGGTTCTGCTACTCCTTGCAAAAATGATTTACAGTAAGTAATCACAAATAATAAATGTACAACTTTTAACATTTAATTTGAATAAATATCCAACTCAAGTAAAAAATACATTAAGAACCAGTACAGGTGAGCTGAGGAGGTATAAATGGGTTCTAACAGATTTCTTGCTCCCCTCATTTGAATGGCAATAACGGTTGTTTTGGTGTTCAAGGCATAGAGACGAACATGGCTATGTAACATCTGTACAATCCATGCAAATTTAAATTGCATAAACGCTTTTGCTTACACAACTCTTAGCGTAAAAACAGGCAGACACTACAAACAGTTGAGAATGGCCTCATTCTGACTAACTGTACTATTTGTACAGTGTATTCAATGGACAAATGTTATGCATTATGTGTAAAGTCCCTTTACTGTTGCAACTCATATTATATATATAAAAAAAGATTAGATAAATAAATGCTCCCCCAAGATGATCATTCTGACACAAAGTCGGAAAAATGGCGGAAATGCACAGAATAATCTAGTAGGTTTAGGTTTTAGGTTTTAGGGTGTAAATTAGAATGGCACATGCATTTTCTATACTGTTTTACCACAGCCGCCAAGGACCTCTCACCATCGAGAATGGTCACAGCATCTTCCACTTGAGGGCTGCACACCATCATGATCTTCAGCACAGATTCCCAAACATTTTAAAGATTGTTGGCGAAAAAAAACAACCTTCGCTCGCTTAGCTTCTTTTAATGACAGTTTGTGCACTATCCCAGTGGGTCTTAAACTTTTCACACCAAGTGCCGTCTAATACAATATTTTTATTAACGAGTACAACCAAGTCTAAACCTCGTGTATAAAATTATCCTTGAACCTCCAACTTAACGTGGTTGACAGGTTTGTGCGCAACAGGCGGGTTATGAAAATCTGACCAAAGTCTTGTAGTTTAGTAGGTGCATCTAAATTGGCTTGTTTCTCAGTAAATTTCAGTTAGATTTTATTAGAACATGCATCGTTTTGCAGCTTTAAGTGTGTTTCTGTAAACATGACTGTTATCTGTGTCTGCCTCCACCACATCTGCTCTGCTCCCACCTCTGCTCCTGTCAAAAATATCTGACTCAATCTACAGAAAGTTGTTTGTGTTATGTTTTAACAGCAGGGTTCATTTGTAATAGGGAAAGGGTAGTAGGCCTGTATTCCATTTCTCGTGGTAATTAAGGATTTCCTTTTGACCTAAATGGACTGAATTTGTTTTACATAAAACCTTTTAGCAAGTTTGATACATTTCATAATGGAACTTAAAGTGTAAACATTTTACCTGGCGAGCTTCTCTTCCTTTTCTCCTAAGTAGAGGATTAAGTTTATGTTTTACTGCAATGCCGTCAAATTGACATATTTGGATATTTTAATCATGACAGTCACAACTTCTTTTCTTTCATTCTGGCATATTTACAGAAATTTTTATTAATATGCACTGTTCCTGAAATAAATTAAATAAAATACAATAAAATACAATACAATACAATACAGTACAATACAGTACAAAAAAAGTACAATAAAATATTAAATAAATTAATCATAGCTGATTAATTTTATCTGAAAGCAATCTTAGTTTGGTCCCAATGTTACCACCTTTGGTTCTCATTAGAGCAACACATTTTGGTGCATAGTGGTCCAAATTATGCATCAACATCTGCACAAGTGAAGTGGTAGTGATTCCTCTTTTATCTAAAGTAAGCAGCTGTATTAAGTGTCATGATTTCTCTAGTATCAACTCACACCAGCTTCAGTGAGAGCTTCTGCAGTTGGATACCAAGTCATGACCTAAAGCCTGCTGGAGGAGAGACAAATATCAACTGAATAATAAAATTATCTGAATAAATTTGGCTCATTGATACAAGTTACAAAATGTAGGAATTTACATGCAGTTTATAGCATAAGAGTAACAAATCTGTGCAAGAAAAACCTACTGTTTCTTGCTAGCTTCTAGACTACTGTTTTATTGATGCAACATTAGCAAGCTGAAGTGTATGAAAACATGTTTATGGGCTATTTTGTTTGGATAAGTTATAATTTTACATTTGGCTACACTTCTGTTTAAGATTATGCATTTTTTTTTCTATTTATCTTAACCCAGGGGTTGGCAACCCAAAATGTTCAAAGAGCCATTTCGGACCAAAAAAAACAAAAAAACAAATCTGTCTGGAGCTGCAAAAAATTAAAAGCCGTATACAAGCCTTATATGAAGGGAACACAGGCTGTAAGTGTATATTAGCTATATTGGCCAACTATCAAAATGACCAGGCTACAAATATATAATGAGTATCCCTGGGCTATGACGCAAATCTTCGTTGACAGAAATATATCCCCCCCATCTATTTCTATTTTCATACATTTTTGAAAAAGCTCCAGCCACTAAGATGAAAAGCCGCATGCGGCTGTCTTTTTAAATTTTAGAATTTAGCAGTGGTTAACTAATGATAGTAAGGTATTAAGTTAAGAGTTACAGTATGTCCTATTGTGATTTTTAATTTGTGATTTGAATAAACGTAAAAAAAACTCATTGTAAACATTCTATTTATTTTGTTTGACTAATGGGATGTAATGATAGGATCTGGTCCAAACATTTTTTGAGGTTAATGTTTTTAAATATATGTACAACAACACTTGTACAAAGGACACAACGGTTCACATTTAACTATATTTAACTTTTAAAATGTATATAGAAAGAAACGTAAAATGCAGAATACTTGAGCAAATTAGTGAGTAAGTTAGCTCTTTTGGCAAATCGTATTTCTGCTCCTACTCAATATGTTGCCCATTCAAATGTTCAATGTTGTTTTTATACATGGAAAAAAAGTTTTAAAACTACTATATTAAGTTTGACTTTTAAACTACAATTCTCATTGTATTTTCATAAATACAATTTACAACACCCAAAAGTTTGTTTTTTTAGAATATGGCACCAGTTAAATCTGTGTGAGATGAAGAATGCTGAGATGTTTTTGTGTGGTTGGAGTTTGCATTTGAATGCTAAAGGACACATCCTCAGTAGCACTCAGGTGAGGTGATTCTGGTGATTATATGGTTTTTTTCTACTATTAACTTGCATTACTTGCTATATTAACTTATTGAACAGTGACCACTCACTTCAAGATTCCAGAAGTTTCCCATAATTTTTTCCCATATACCTTTTGTAAAATAAAATAAAAACTTTCTGCAAAAATGTATGGAGATGGTTAGTTCCCTAGATATTATAGGTTTTGTTTTGGTTCTGTGGTTATGGGGGTCTGTGGTTTAGTATTGTTTAGACCTTATTAAGGCATGGTTAAAGGGACTGTGCTAGATTTTTGGTGAGTGATTAATAAAGTAAAATTAGTTTTGTCCCACAGATACATTGTAAAACTCTTAGGGTGACAATGAGACGGCAGTGTAAAGCTTAATTCTCCATAAAGCAGAAAGTACAAGTAGCATACTAGTTGTCGTCACAACCAATAGACATTCATGGTCCTGAAATTCTCTATCTCAGCCTGTTGTTCACAACCGCTTAGCTAGCCAATGCTACTTGGGTCAAATGGAATGTTCCTTCACATGCAAATTAATGGTGAAGCCAATCCCCATATTAAAGGATATGAAGCGTTTATTTCATTATAAGTCATTTATCTGCTTTCCTTATGTTCAGTGGTCACTAGATACTTACAAGCAGGACGATAAGAAATATCAACTTAATGTCAGTTATCATTTAGCTCAGATGCCAATTTTACATGCTTAATTATGATCTAAAATAAAACATGTGTTCACAACACTCAACAAGAACTTTTAACAAGGCTTTGATCTCACCTAAATGTGATTGAGGAGTTGGTTTCGTTTCGTTTTAAGTGAATGCTAACATACATAAAACTGGCTCCAGATTTTTTTCAAATTTTACCGGACTAGCCAATTTGCTCGAAGATTGATAGTATGAGCGAGTGCAGCATCTACTTTTATATATGTGAAAGTTGTGTAAAGCGCTTATAAAACAATCACGGTAAATAAGGATGCTCTCGATGCAGGTAGGGGAGATATGCCCTTTCATTTGGACTGCTACACTGAGTGTTCTTTTTAAAACGTTTATAAATCCCAAACATAGTAGCCACGGATTTAAATTTCCGCTTTAAAGACTTAATTATATTATGTGATGTAGATGCCATAAATTTACCACTGCATATGATCTGTGCGTCATAAAATGGAAAATGTATTTGGCCCCTGCTTTTGTCCGTTTGGCAATGAGAAAAACGATGCTTGTCTTCCTAGCTTTGCTCTTTTTACCATCTAGATCTCATATTATAATCCTAAAAAATTAATTTCATTGTGATTGTACATACACATCTTGGAGTCTAGATAAAAGCCTGAGGTGATAAAAACTAGATTTAAGCACGGCGTTTATCTCCTTGTCAAGCTTAACATCTCCTTCAATGATGGTGCACTCGGATCCTGGACGGCGTGTCAGGGCGGTCGGCTTTTGACGGCGGACGAGAGGGAAGGCGGCGTGGGAGAGCTATCATCACCGCTTGCGGCTTTAGTTATGTATTTGATTTGCGTGACAATCAGGAGCTAGCAGTAGCTGCGGAGAGCTAATATGGCTTTGGGCCATCACAAAAACAAAGCAAATTTAGAGTTCCCTCTAGTGGTGAACACACAAATTACATTTTTACATCCACCCCCTGCTTGTTTGATGGCGTCTCAGACATCTTATCACAATAAAAACAACAAAAAGACAAACGTCAAACCAAGGTGTGGCTTATCACTTCTAACTTAATGGGATCCGAGTTCCCGCGATCCCGGGATCAGCCGCCGTGCCTTCACCACGCCACCGCGGACCCCCTCACTCCCTCGCTCAACAACTCTGCTTCCCAGTCACACTCGTACTTTTAAACAGCCAATGCACATGGAAACAGCACGGAGGACCGCGGTTATGTCATAATAATCTGTTGTGAAACAGAAAGTCCGAGACGCGGAGGCCAAAACGACAAAATGGAAAATGCAGAGCTCAAAACACCAGGATCACTGGTCCCACCCAACATAAAGTTTTACAAATGTTTTATCAAGTCATGTGACAGAAACGCTAATTAATTCATAGCTACTGTAATTGTCTACAAACAGTCTGTGACAAGTTAATGAAGTCCTTTATATATATTCTTTCTATACAAACAGAACAGTTTGGACTGAAGTGAAATGCTGCTGTTTTGGGGACACACTTGAAATTAAGAATAAAATGTTTTATGTTTTATTAATTAATTAATTTATTTATTTAACGTAGCTCCTCCACTGCCTCATTGGTCCACTTCTTAGATTTCCTCACTGCAGGTTTGGAGAGCTTCAGCCTCTGTCTGTAGGTGGGGATCAGGTGAACCATGGCGTGAGCTGAAAAGCCGAGAGCAGCTCGGGCCACAGAGTCAAAGGCGTTACTGACTGTTGTGTAACAATGATCCAACGTGCTCTGCTCTCTGGTCGGGACTTTAATAAACTGTCTGTACTTTGGAGAGAAGATAGCAAAACAGCAGCAGTCTATTGAAATGCCATCCTTAATTTGGTGTCATAGTCATCACCAGACAACATAACTTTGTTCTGGCAATACAACCTCATTTAAAAAAATAACAACTGTTCAAAATAAAGAAAGCTACCTAGCAAAGTAGTTACCATTTCAGTTTAGCATCCTCATAATTGCAATAATGCTTTATAAAGTGTAATAAAATAAGATACCAAAAACAAAGACTTCACGTAACAACCGTCTGAGTTTCGTCAATATGATAGAAATGTCTCATATTGTGACAATTACATGAACTCTGCTGTTCTGTTCTCTGTGTTCCACATTTTGCTGAGGAGCATTTCTGCCTGAGCTGATGTTTTTTCTTTTTTTTACCTTAGTATGTCACCAACAGAATAAATGGAAAAGCAAAGCCGTATTGTAGTTTTCTCCGCTTAAATTCCACTCAAATGTGGCAAAACTTGTTGACGAATGTCCTCTGTTAAATATTTTGCCTTAACTTTTTTATGTTTTGCCCTAACTTTTGCCTTTGTAATGTATGTCTCCTTTGATTCTTGGAGCTTGTAGTACTTGTTCCTTATCACAGTGTTTAAGAAACCGCATCAGGCCTTGTGGTGGATCAGTATCTTGTCTTCTCTAGCTAGGCTGTCTCTCTATGATGCGGGGGACTGCAGTTCCATTTACAAATACAAGGTCCGGGGCAACAATCTCGAGGAAGCCCTCTGGAATTTTCCTGAGTCTTAAATTATTTCTGTGGGATCTGGACTCCAAATCCAGACGCTTGCTTTTCATAGCCTCTCTGGTTTCCCCACCCCAGGTCACAGTTCCCCCAGCTCATCCACGTTGTCTGAAATGCAGCTCTCGGTCTTGGCCACATGCTGGTCGACTCCTTTCTGGTCCGCCTTCAGGTGTCATCTTGCTAAAATGTGTGCCCTTAACTGCTTGAACCTCAGTGCTCATTGACGCCATCTTATGCTGCAGTGCATCAGCATTGACACCACTTGTTCTATGAATGGTGGAAATAACATACAAGCACATTTGATTTATATCCTGCTGTAGAGCTGCAGATCTTCCGGGCCTAATTTCTATTACACTGCTTGGGCCGGGCCGGGCTCGAGGCCGGGCTCGAGGTTGGCGTGGTGAACTTATCAGTCATGTAATTCTTTACTAAAGTGCGTGTCCCATTTGCTTTGCTTGCTTCTGCCGTTCACAGCTTGCGCAATTCACCAATGTCAACAATTAAATTATTGTTAAACATTTGTAAATGACGAGTTTATTTTTGTCAATGATTAGTTATTGATTAATTAAACATTTACAAATGCTTTGTATCTATACCTTATGCCTTAAGCGTGACTGACAAGTTTATTTTGTCATATTGCGCTAAATGTAACTCTCTTCGTCTCTCTGCAGGGTTTCTAAGCACTGGGGACCAAGCGGCCAAAGGGAACTACGGCCTGCTGGACCAGATCCAGGCCCTGCGCTGGGTCAAAGAGAACATCGCAGCCTTTGGAGGAGACCCCAATCGTGTGACGGTGTTCGGGTCAGGGGCCGGAGCCTCGTGTGTCAGCCTGCTCACACTGTCGCACTACTCTGAGGGTCAGTGCTTGCATACACACAAGTGCACACAGTAGTTTAATGGAACGCAGCAGACTTACCCTCCTGCCTTATGAGAAAATGCTTACACTGGGTGTGTTTCATCCAAATGTTGTATTTTGGTTATTAAATTGTCCTATTAATCATAGTAAAAAAATAACATCTTAACTCTGACTATAATCAGTGTTACTGGCCTATCAATGTTGGTAACATTACTGGGAATATGGACTTTGGGCCTTTTTTTTGTTTTTGTGTAGTCACTTTGAAGTGTTTCATACAAAATGTGTATTTCAGTTTTCAAACCTCCATAAAATTATCAAATATTACTATCTTTCTTTTTCCTTTTTTAAATTGTATGTATAAACACAGAACAAAACACAGAAAACATGACACAGAGAGCAAAATAAAACAAAATAAAACAACTGCAAAGATATAACAATTATTCAATTTCAATTCAATTTATTTTTGTAACGCCCAAAATCACAACAGTAGTTGCCTCGAGGGGCTACAGTGGAAAACAAAATAAACAGTGTTCAGAGGGACTTGGAAATGTCCCAGCGTCCTGTGTCCTTAGACAGATGTCCCAAGCTCCCCTGTCCTTAGACCCGCCTTATCGGCCAGGAAAAAGTTTAAAAAAAGAAAAAGTAGAAACCTGTTGGAGTTCCACCGACTCCCTCGGACGGACAGGCGGACACGCCTCAATTTTCAGATACACGGTGGAGCTAGACCCACTCAGGAGGCGAACCAATTCTTCGAGACTGATGAAGAACCGTTCATATGGAGTAGAGACCGTTTCTCCAGGCAGTTGAGGAGCATCTGGATCCACAGGTCCTCGATGTGCCTGCTCCACTCCCGTCGGGGAAGTGGGATAAAAAGAAGGAAAAGCGATGAACAAATTGCAAGTGAATTTAAATATTAAATATTGTTTGATAGAAAAGTAGTAGGAAACAGAGGATAGTGCTCAAGCTGCCATACTTCCCCCAGTATAGTTGCTCCTAGGGCAGCAGAGCTGGGAACTATCGGTTTTTATTTCTGTTCCTAACTGGCCTGACCATAAGCCATTTCAAAGAGGAACGTTTTAAGCCTGGTCTTAAATGAAGAGACTGTGTCGGCCTCTTTAACATGGACAGAAGCTGATTCCACAACACAGGAGCTTGGGAGCTAAACGCTCTACCTCCTACTGTGCTTTTAGAGCCATGAAGAGACTCGAGCACCAGTGTAATGTGCTCTCTTCTTTTAGTTCCTGTTAAACCAGTGGAAAGCTTTTTATGGCGCTTTTAGGGCACGCTGCAAGCAGGGAGTTACAGTAGTCTAATCTAGATGTTACAAACGCCTTGGACAGCATCACTTTTAGGCAAGATTTTTTCTGATTTTGGCTATATTACGCAGATGGAAATAGGCTGTTTTAAAGGCTTGATTTATGTGTGCTTTGAATGAGAGCTCTTGGTCAAATAAGACTCCAAGGTTTCTTCCAGTGGAGCTGGAGGCCACACTGACGTTGTCCAGTGTGACTATCTGCTCAGATAAAGCATCTCGTAGATGATTAGGGCCTAGTACGATGACCTCGGTTTTTTCATGGTTAAGAAGCAGATAATTAAGTGTCATCCAGGTTTTTATATCCTTCACACAAGCACCAAGTCTGTCTGCTTGATCGGTCTGATCGGGTTTTATTGATAAATTATGGTACAGTCCCAAGACTTTAAAAATGAAATTTCTGATAATTCTCATTTATTTTGCCATTATTGTTGAGGCAATTTAAGGACAGTGCATTAGGACGGCTTTGGTGCACATAAATGAAGAAATGTCCAGCGTTTTGAATCTATCTCAACTCTCTTTTAGACTTCTTCTATTCACAGCTTTCTCCCCCAACTCCTCAAAAGGAGGAGTCCTTTTCTCCCCAATCCCCAATCTTCTCTCTGTCACTTTGTCCTTTTTTTTTTCTCCTGTTCCTTTCCCTCTTTCCTATAATTTTCTCTCTCTTTGAATCAATAAATCAACTCTCTTCTCTCATTTTGATTAAAATCTTTAATCGCTTAATTGGGTTGAATATGCTGTTGAATTTAAAGGATGCCACTTGTAAAACGTCTGATGCCATTGTCCTGATTGTATTGATTTTGCCAATAACAATTTCCGAATGGCCCCAAACTCCCCAGTTGAACACAACACACAAACACAAGAACTACAAAAACAGGAAACAGATGAAAGGAAAACAATGTTAAAAACGTACACTGAACCAAAAACCTGATCATGTATATGATTCAAAAGATGGAGGTAAGTCCATTCCTAATGAAGGGCCCCCGAACGCTCTCTGGCCGCTACTGGTGCCAGTCTTCACAACGAACTGGACATGTCACCTCCTGAGTTCACCCCCACCAATGAGCAGATCCAACAAGACACAGCGTTTATGTACTAAAGCAGACAGCCAACATTGAGCATAAAGTCAACAAGTCACATCACTATCATCAGTCTCTTCAAATCAACAGACATGTATCACCATGTGACCACAATCTGAACTCACGTTCCCCTATTGTGATGGGGGGGGGGGACTTCAACTCTATCAAGGAGCTCTGTGATGATCTTCTCCCAAAAACTTTCATTATCTTCTCCATCCTCTCCCTTCTGGACCCCCATAAGCCTGAGGTTGGATTTACATGACCTGGATTCCAGATCCAGGATCTTACTTGTTCATTCTTGTCTGCAGCATAATCAGCTGGGCCCGCATCACATCTCAGTGTCTGCAGCTGCTCTGTATTGTCTGAGATGTTCTGTTCAGCTTCATCGATGCATGCTTTGTTTCCTTGTCTTTCAGCTCTCTTATATCGCTTTCATACTGTTCAAGTCGAGCACTTCCTGCTCTCATTGCTGTTCTGAGCGACGCCATATCATGCTGCATTTGCCATGTTAGTTTGTGAGGCGGGCCATTTTCTAATGGAATGTTTTTTTGTTTTGGTCCTGTAGCTTTACCAGGCTTGTGTTTTCCTTGTCCACTAATTTCTCGATTGTATTTTCTGGGATTATGTGGGTCAAACTATATTTTTAATGCTAGTTTCTGCAGCAGCGGGGGGGTGCGCATGTACACAGCCCGTCTCCCCAAATATTACTATTGTGCAAAGGATATACTTTTATTTCTGAAGAGGTTTAATTTCCATTGACATATTGGTTTCATATATTACGATACACGATGCCAGTTAATGCCCAATACCTCATACAGAAAATGTTGTGCTCAGGCCCTAATGTATCTGTAAAATTTGAGGAAAAGCGCAAAAATCAAGTAGTAAACAATGACAAATATACAAGTAAATGGTGTTGAAAATGTTATTTAGGTGAGCTCTTATTTTGAGGTAAGACCACCTCAAAAATCAATGGGAACCCTGACCGGAAAATTTAGACAAATGAAAAGTGTCATTTGTCTGAACTTTCAACAAAAGTTAACTTTCCACAAGAAGTTTTGTTTGTTAATCATTGACTGAGGTTCAGGAGCTGGACCACACCTCAACCTCCATCTCCTCCAGCAACCACACCTTCACCCTTTAACCACACCTCTAATTACCCAGAAGCCCTATTTATACAGGCCTATCCCAGCATCTCTTGTCGTCTCTGCTCTCTGGACCTTCATTTGAGTGAGAATGATTAGCTGCTTTCTATTAGATTCTGGCAGACACCAGAGACGGGACCGCGGCTGGCCTGCAGTTGGCCGAAGTCGGAAGGAATTTCTTTCAGACACTACAATGTTAAATATCTACTTGTTGTCAGCCTCCGCACTTCCTGGTTCCTAGTCCAGAGCGCGCGCAGCTAATGACATCCCCATCGCTCCACAGGCCCGCAGCCCAACCTCTCAGCCCCCCCTGGTGGAGGGAGCTATGTTGTATAACCCCCTGTGCCTGCTCCCTCTGTGCTCAATCTTTCTCATCTCATCATTTCTCTCATCCATCTCTTTGCAGTGCACTCAACCCCCACACACATGCATTCCTTCATTCCTTCATCCCTTCATCCCTTCATCCTTCCCCTACTGCTACAACCTACAGCTGAAATCCAAGTTACCTAATGTAACTGTAGTTATACGAGTACGTGCAAAGCCTTTGATATTAGCACATACGACATAGAACAGGTTCTAACCCACAGTGCCTCCGTGGCTCATCTTACCATGTCTGCCTTGCCTTCTCACACAAAATCACGTCGCCTTCAGGTTTCTGCCATATCTCATGCCGTGCTGTGTCCCTACTAGGCTTTTTCTCTCATTCACCCCTCATCCCATTGATCATTACGTCGACTCATGCTAGCATGCTACTCCAACTCATGCTCGGCATCGCTACTCCAATCCAAACTAGCAGCCACGCTCGCCGTCCACGGCGGCAGCCCGGCTCGATCCAAGCACAAGCCTCGCCGGCACCCCACGCTCGCTCCAGGCCTATCCCAGCTTCTATTGTCGTCTCTGCTATCTTGACCCCACTCTCCAACCTCATGTCTCTATCATCTTCACCTTAATAAATCACCATCCAAGGAGGAGGGGGTTCTGAATCGGCTGGGCTGGGATTACCTGAGACGGAGCCCCTACCCTCTACCCATCACTATTAGCAATAAACATTCTCTCATATCCCATTGTTGTGGTGTGGTCCTTGCTAGTGAATCCCAATTTTGGGAACAATTAAAAAAATGCTATCTTTTTTTTTTACAAACATTGTCAGATTTGAATGAACCCAATGAAGCCAGCATGCAGAATTATGAGCTGGACATAATAATATTCTAATAAAGGCCTTTTCTTTTAATATGGCTCTCTGGCGCCCCCTTCAAATTTAATTAAAAAAAAAAAAATCATAGAAGGCAATCTGTTTGACATGGATTTGGCAAAGAAACAAAGATTATCAGGTGGGAAGGGAACTCCTTGCCTGGTGCGGGAGACCTATTGTATCTCTAAAATTTGGAGGACAAATGCAAAAATCAAGCAGTAAACAATGATGAATATGCAAGTAAATGGTGTTGACATTTTTAATTAGGTGAACTCTAATTTTTTGTGAATACCCTGAGTAAAAAGATTGAAAGACTACTCAGTAGCATCACCTCAAAAGTCTATTTACATGACAACAAAGGGAGCTCTGAATGGAAACATTTCAACGTAGACGAATGAAACTTGTTAAAAAGTAGGTCACTGAATCCCTATCACATCATAGCGTCCACTCTCTGGTACAAAGTCTTGTAAGCCGTAACAGAAACCTTGCCCCACTCTTTCACTGTCCTCTCCCAGATACGTTTTGGCTTTGTCCAGAAACTCCTGAGTCAAATCCACCAAGTCCACAATTTTAAAAAGAGGCACTTGGTGATTCTTCCAATGCCTGCTCTACAGTCCAGGGCACAATCAGCGTTTGTCTTATCTTCGCCTTCACCAAGATATTCCAGCAGCAATGCTTTAGATTCATTGATATCAACGCTAGAGATGCTACCATAGCCACCAAGCATCCGATCGTAAAATATAATCTTTTTCTACAATGGAACACTCCTGGACGAATGAGGGATTACACCGACAGGTATTAAGAGTTTAAATAAAAACAGCTGGACTCCAATGAAGGAATAAATCCATCTCAAGGAGGATGAGAAGAAATGGACAGTATGTGAGTTAAATATGAGAGTCACAGCAAAGATTCTGAATACTGATGACAATGTGATATTTACGTTTTTCTTTTTAAATAAATAAGCAAAGATTTCTACATTTCTGTTTTTTCCCGTCAAGATGGGGATTTTGATTTTAGCAAATGGCTGTAATGAAACAAAGAGTGAAAAATGTCTGTAATGGATTTTAATATACAAGACTATCAATGATAATTAAGCCAACAGTCCACTGTTTTTATGTTCCTCTGATTTTACTGTGCCACATTTTGTATTTTAAGTGAATGTGTGGAAAACTTTAAAATAAAGAAAAAAAAATAAACTTGGTCTTGGTATGTACACAGATACTTACTCAAAAATGTACAGATTGTCAGAAATAGTGCAGAAAGTGAACAGTGCGTCAACCGTATTGGTTGAAAAATTGTCAAAGTGGCAGGTGTTAAGAGTTCATGAGTCCAACGGCAGACGGAAAGAAACGGTTCTTGTGGCAGGAGGTTCTGGTCCGGATGGACCGTAGGCTAAAAAAAAATGGGTGCCCGAAGTAAAAAAAAAGTCGCAGTAAAAATATGATGCTCACTCCAAAAATTAGTTCACGTGAGGACATGTAAAAAATTATATTATCACACCGCCAAAAAGTTGGCAATGTTGGATCAAACACGGCGCTGACAAAAGTGCCCCTCCCCCTACAGTTTTCATCGAAAACACTTCAAACTTGGTCACAAGACACAAAACCCATAAGCAATGACATTTTATCAATTTGAAGTTTGGAATTTGATACGCCTTCAGGTGTGGTCATAGTGAATTTTAAGCAAAATTTCAATTTTTGGAAAATTCCTAAATAAATCTACATTTCTTTAAGAAAAAAATTAATTGGAAAATTTTACTGGAGCGTTTGTGAAAATTTAAAAAAAAAGGTTTTAAAGGCAGAGGGCTTGCCTCGGGTGATGGGTGCTATTCCATCCGAACGTCTGGTTTTGTTCTCCCATAGTGATGAGAGCATCACCGTCGTTTTAAATTATTTCCAGATAATGTCTTTTTTAAGATATTTTGGGAAGTACTTGTCTTACAGTCATCATAAATAAATAGATGACACAAACTCAACCTACAGTTGAGCTTAGACCCAAAGTTTAACATAGATTTGTGACATTGCTAAATTCCTATGAATATTGTTTTCATTGTCATCCTTCGAGGCAACTGCTGTTGTGCTTGTGGGTGCTACAAAAATAAATGTCATTGAATGTATTAATGCTACTCTCTCGTGTTCCAGACCTGTTCCAGCGTGCCATCATCCAGAGTGGCAGTGCGCTGGCCAGCTGGGCAGTCAACTACCAGCCGTACAAGTACACCCAGCAGCTAGGTGAGAAAGTAGGCTGTGTGGTGGACGACAGCTCGGCCCTGGTGGACTGCCTCAGGGGCCGGAGCTATCGTGAGCTGGTGGAGCAGAACATCATCCCGGCCAAATACCACACAGCGTTTGCCCCGGTGATTGACGGAGACGTGATTCCGGACGACCCACAGATCCTCATGGAGCAGGGGGAATTCCTCAACTACGACGTGATGCTGGGGGTCAACCAGGGCGAGGGCGTCAAATTTGTGGAGGGGATAGTGGACTCTGAAGACGGGGTGTCGGCGGAGGATTTCGACTTTAGCGTGTCGGACTTTGTGGACAGTCTGTACGGGTATCCAGAAGGCAGGGATACACTGAGGGAGAGCATCAGGTAAGGAAATAACTATTGGCGTCTACTGTCTACTATTTAGGTACTACGTAGGGGTGGAACTGGTACTAAATGTAACAAAAAAACTACAACTTGACATAATAGTTTGAAACTGTATTTCACAAAGATTTTAATAGTAATCTAATAATAGTATCGATATATGTACAGAAAATTCAAAATACAATACAAGCACAACTGTATTATGGTACAGTTAGACTTTCATTTGGTGGTGTTCAGAATACTTTCCTAAATCAAAGAAATACACTGTGGTATTTAAGCTCACAGTTCAGTCTTCAAACTGCACAGTATTAGTGAGAGAAAACTTTTTTCATGAGTGGATGTGCTTCTCTAATCAGTGACAAATGAATGCAGAGTTTTTACACTATGGTTGCAAACATTAATATGCTAATTTTGACAATAAAAAATTATCATATTTGATAATGGTAATGGTTCTCAGGGCTATACAGACTCTAAAACTCTAAATACAAAAATATATATTTTTTATATTATTTTTTCTTTATGGAGGATTTTATATGCCAAAATTCTTCCTTAAGACGCACATCATCATGCATCAATGAATGAATGATATATGTCATTATTAATTCAAATTGCACAATTAATTAATTAAATGTGAAAGTAATTAATTTAAAGTACAATTAATTAATATAATGTATAATGAGTTATTTTAATGTACAATTAATTAATTTAATGGTCAATTAATTAATTTAATGTACCAATAACCTCTCTTAAATGCTTGCAGTTAGTGCAAAATGCAGCCCCCAGCTGTTCACCAATACATTACTCCAGTCCTGGCATCACTGCACTGGCTTCCAGTTAGAATCCAATTAAAAATGCTGCTCATGGTTTTTAGGTCTCTAAATGGTCTGGCTCCCTGTTATTTGCAGGAGATATTGTCCCACCATGTTCTTGTCCGCACCATACGGACCTCCTCTCTGCTCCTCCTTGATGTGCCCAGGTCAAAGCCCATCTGTGATGAGGCCAAGGCTCTGGAACAGCCTGCGTCTGCATGTTAAATCTGCTGAGACACTTGGGCAATTTAAATGTGTTAAAAATGTACCTTTTCTTTCTGGCCTGAGTCATTATTTTATTAACTTTTTGTGTTATTGTAATTGCTTGTATTTTATGTGTTGAGCTTTTAAAGTTTTAAGTGTGCTTTATAAATAAACTTTGGCAATGAGATTGGCAATAATAAATTTAAAGAAACATTTAAAGCTTAACATTAAAAATATCTATTTCATTCAGGGGTGTTTAAAGTATAGGCTGGGGGCCAAATGCGGCCTAATTTGGTTGGCCGTCAGTTGGCCCAAACAACAACAAGTAGTACTTTTTACTGTAAAATTTGAAAAAATCGAAACATGTTTGATGTTGTACCACCCTTATATTAATGTCTAAAACTATTTCAAATTCAAAATTTCGAATGATTCACTTCATTGTCATATTGTTTGTAGCCCTCTATGCCGTATAACTTCAACTTTCAACTTTCCCTGAAAAAAATTTGAACACCCCTGATTTAATTAATTCATGATTTCATGGCGCTGGTGCACCCATTAAAAGAACCTGCCAGACTCACTTGTCAAACTCAGAGTTTGACTTAGGCTCCTCTGGCCGAGTCCATTTCTCTACAGAGGGGCCACTGCAGGAAAACTGTGTAAATGTATTTCTGTTGTTTCAATAAAAATGCACTTTTGAGTTTTGGTGGACGGCCTTAAAGCCCTGTGGCAAGTGTCCAGCAAAGACCGTCACTTCCCGGTGTTAAAGCATCACTTAACTGACCAGAGCAGCCGGTACAGCAGAGGTAGAGTGCAGAGCCGCGGAGCAGTGAAGGCTTCGAAGTGGGGCCAATATCTCAAGCTGAACCCCCTGGCCACTGATGCCTCGTCCCGGACAAGGGACGCTGAGCAACATTTAAAGGCAACTCATCTCTATGAGATTTGTGTGTTATTTAATTTAGTTTACTGTTTATGAGGAAATTCGGCTTGTGCATCACAGATACTCCTGTCACAGATGCTCCTCCTCCTCTGGAGGAGATGGACAAGCATCCGGGTTTTCAGTCCTGGTTTAGAGACAAGTCCACTGAGGGAGTCATTACTTGTTTTACTGTTGTTTGAGCTGACTGACTACAGCATGACATACCACACAAGCAAATGTTTGGTACTGATATTGACCCGTGCCTCATGTGGTCTTTGCCTTACATTGTATACAGCAGACAAATAGCTCAGAATTCTCCTCGGCATTGGCTGCCTTTGCATAATTGCATGGAGGATATGCGTTTACTCCCGAACAACATAACACAACTTCCTTGATAAGCAGCATAGTGCGAGTAGAAAGCCCAGTTTTGGTTCTCCCATAGCGACTCAGATACGGAGAAACTTCTTGGCTACATTGAGAATTACGGCACAACTTGTCCTAAATATACGTAAGTCCCATTTAGTTCGAAGTCTGTCAAATATGTACATTTTCAAATTAAGTCTGAATATATTTAATATTTTAACATCTTTGTTTGATTAGATCCTTACATGTTCTAAGCACAGATTTTACCCAGGGATTCTTAACTTCAAATAAATGTTTTAATCATTTGTCATCTGCTCATATATCCAGTAGAGGAACCCCCAGCATAACATTACTCTCAATATTTTTCTATCGAGCTTCATATTCTTGATGTTCTGATTTGAGCTGAACTCAAGTTATTTTTCAGATATGGTAAACCCCAACTTCCTTTTTCTTTTGAACCGAAGGTTTTTTTACCCTGCAATACAAATCTTGAGATTCTTTTGTCCCACTCATCAAACAGCTGATTGGGGATGGAAATTGGAAGAGAGTATAATCTTTTCTCCAAAATTCTTTATGGAGGACAACACCTAAAAATTCTTATTAATAATTAATAAGAAATTCTGTTTGACATTTAAATGGATAGCTATTTTTAATGGTTGAAGGGGATCACCAGAATACAATTATTTCAGGTGTTTGTACATTTATTTTGTATTTAGACATTGGGGACACTTTGGGTAGGGAAAATTCTGGTTCGGTCAAGCATAATATATGTTCCATCCCATCTATTCTAACACCATGAATTGTTTTTGATTGTCTAATATACTGGGCCAATGGTTCTAATTACAAAGCAAAAAGGAGGGGGGGGGGACCAACCCCTCTATCAAGAGTCAGTGACCTGTGATTTTAATTCCTGATGTTGAACCCTTGTAAAGAGCCCCAATATTTTTGTATAATTAAATCATTTATTTGAAATTTGTTTAGCACTTTAAATAAGGCCAGCTAAGGTAATCAAAAGCTGTCTCAGTGTCCAAACTATTTATTACAGCTTACACAGGTTTTTGGATATGATTAATTATGTGCACGGATCGTCTATGTCATCTTGTGTTTGTCGCCTATTATAAAATGTTGTCTGATTGTGAATTAAATTTGGGAGCATGTGTTCCATTCTTTTGGGCATAATTGAGGTGTACAGTGAAGAAAGTAAGTTTTAATGTTCTCCCACTTAGAAATTATGGAAGAATCCGATTTCATTGTAGGTGCATTTTCACTGTAAGAGACAGAATCTTAAGATTTTTTTTTTTTTTATCCTGAAATCACATTGTATGATTTTTTATTTCTTTATTTGTATGCATGTTATTGCTGCAAATACGTATTTGAACACCTGCCAATCAGCAAGAATTCTGGTTCTCAAAGATCTGTTAGTTTGCCTTTAAAAATTCCACCTATATTCCACTTTAATCTAAATTAGTACCAGAGCTCTTTAGCTGCATAAAGACACCTGAAAATCTTTGAAAGGAGCTGAAACTCCGTGTTGCTTAGCGACAGCTCCGAAACTTGACCGATCTAAGGAAGATCTGTGAGAAGGAGCGGTCCAGAATCCCTGCTGCAGTGTATGCAAACCTGGTCAAGAACTACAGGATACGTTTGACCTCCGTAATTCGAATTAAAGACTTCTGTACTAAATATTAACACAGATTTTCTCAGGCATTCAAATTCTTATTTACAACTGTAACATACAAATAAATTATTTAAAAAAAGCATACAATATGATTTACGGATTTTATTCATGGTGGAAAGGCACATTGGATGAAAATTTCAGATCCCGCCATAATTTCTAAGTGGAAAAATCGCAGGGTATTTGCTAAATCGCAGGGTAATCAAATACTTACTTTCCTCACTGTATATATGATAGTCCTAATTCATAATAGAAATAGGTGTATAGGAGGCACATTTGAGTTGGCCCTTCCCTTCATTAGGTATTAGAGATATGATGGCTTCTTTCCAGCTAAGAGGAGTCTGAGGTTTTTTTAAGTGCCCAGTTAAAAGCAGAGGGGTGTTTCTTTTAGAGCTTTATACTCCAGATGGATAACGTTTCTTTTAGAACAGTGGTCCCCAAACTACGGCCCGGGGGCCGGATACGGCCCGCCGCCACATTTGACCCGGCCCCCTGAACGATACAAGAGACGCATTATTCATGCTCATATGAGTCATAGATTCTGCTCTGACAACTGAAGCTGAACTTTGACCCAAGACTGTGCACGGCACAACACAAACTTTCTTTCTGTGAAGAACCCAGAGAGGGTTAGTTGATTTTTATTGATTTCATGAATAGTGTTGTTATATATTTCCTGAATTATTTTTTTCTGTGAAGAACCCAGAGAGGGTTATTTGATCTCGGAAAGGGTTATTCATATTTGGGTATATGTGGCTTTCTGGAAAACAATACATGTTTACATTTAGGCACCCCTGCGATCGTCACACTTTTTTCTGTTACAAACTGACCCTGGCCCCCCATCAGAGAAGGGAAAAGTTATGTGGCCCTTACAGGAAAAAGTTTGGGGACCCCTGTTATGGAGCTTTATATCATAAATTGTAGTTTTTCAGATGCCATTGTATTAAACATGTTGAAATCCTTCTTGTAAATCTGCTTTTGTTACACAACTCTCCGGTCGAGCACAACTTACAAACACAGGAACCACAACAACACAACATATAGATAATAGAACAACGTACCCGTGGAAATAATCCATCTCTAGATGTAGAGTTCGCCTAGGGAGACCCAATATTTCTACATGGGAGCAGACATATGAACAGCCTCGACCCTTATAACGGTAACAAGTCTAAGAAAAACAAGGAGAAAAACACCACAGAGAACAGGCTGGATATGCCTTACCCAATTTAGCTAGCTTCGCACCAGCACCAGTCCCTGCACACTCAGGCATGGGCTCCAGCTCATGTGACACATCTGCTCCAGCTCCAGATCAAATTAATCCGTGGAGTAGACCTGGAGAGGGATAGACCTGGTGATTATGGTGGCCTTTTGGGAGATTACTGACAATTTTGTAAATACAGTGGATTCAAAGATAGACTCGGGCAGGTGGAAATGCACCATCCAAGAATGGCCACAGTGGCCGAGAGGAGGTCTCTGACCTGAGGGACACTGTCTCTACTTTACAAAAAGTTGCAGAATTGACCAACCAGGTGCGTGTTTTGACAGACAAACTGGACGACCTGAAGAATCGAGAACGCAGATGTATTATGGTGCTTGTCGGCATTCCAGAGGACACTGAGGGTAAAGATGTGGTCAACCATGGAGACCTGAATCACAGACTATCTCAAACTTCAAGATTTACGGTGCACATCGCTCCCTGGCTCCCAAATCGGCGCCAAACCAGTGTCCAAGACCTATTATCCCGAAGTTCCACAACTTCAGTGACAAACAGCGTGCCATGGTGGCATCTAGACATCTTGCCGCGGGCCATCAATCACGCCCCAAGTTCTATTGTGTTCGGGTATTGTGGTTCCTATGCTTGTATGTTGTGTTCAACCAGAGAGCTGTGTAACAAAAGCAGATTTACAAGAATGATTTTATCATGGCTAATACAATTTAATCTGAAAAATTACGAATAGCATCTCTTAATGTTAATGGCATATTGGGTGCAATTAAGTGGTCAAAGATATTGACAAAGATTAAAAAAAGAAAAAAAAAAGAAAAGAAAAATATTATTAAATATTCAATAAGAATATTAAATGAGATATATATACATACATACATACATATATATATATATACATATATATATATATATATATATATGTCATTCCCTTCTCACCCTCCGCGGGTGGTCTAATCCCTTTTTCTAAGCTCGGGTCTCTACCAGAGGCCTGGGCGCTTGAGGGTTCTGTGCAGTATCTTTGCTGTTCTTAATACTGCACTTTTCTGGACTGAAGTGGTGGATGGTTTATATATATACATAAAGATGATTTTGTTATGGACAAAAACGTGGTCAGTCAGAAAGTCCTCATACTTTACAGAGGTAATTTCTCACCTTGAGGGACCCAAATGGGGCCGACCAGCTCTCTCCCTATTATTTCGGCCCAAAACATGACTGCGCTACCTCCTTGCTGACGTCGCAACCTTGTTGGGACATGGTGGCCGTCCACCAACCATTCACCTCTTCATCCAGGGTTGTACGGCACTCATCAGTGAATAAGACGAAGTTTGAAAATTAGTCTTCATATAGTTCTGGTCCCACTATAGCCGTTTCTACTTGTGAGCATTGGTTAAGGGTGGCCGAATAGAAGGTTTATGCATAACTGCAAGCCACTGGAGGATCCTACACCTTGATGTTCGCAGGACCCCAGAGGCACCAGCAGCTTGAAATACCTGTTTGCTGCTTTGTAATGGCATTATAGCAGCTTAATCCGATGTATTTATGTGGCAGAAACCTTCCTCATTGTGCCTTTATCGGCACAAATCCGTGTGTGCTCTGAATCAGCTACAAATCTCTTAATAGTACAGTGATAATGCTTAAGTCTTTGTCTAAAGTTTTCATACCTTGTCCAAGGCCATCTTAGGGGCAGAAGTTGACTGTGAGACATGGGTCACAGATGGAAGAAGAGACAGGCAGAAGTTGACTGTAAGACATGGGTCACAGACGGCAGCAGGAGGGTCAAGAGATGGACAAAGCAAACATGGCCCAGAAGGAAGGGGACAGATAATTGAGAATACCTAGAATCACCACCAGTATTTGCTGAGAGACGCAATGACTTACTAGGGGTGCAGAGAGTGTTGGGTTGCCAAGATGAAGGCGGTTAAGGACAACCGTACAGGGCATAGAGAACCGTCGCCTTGCTAATACCCCCCAAAACCAGAGGAGGCGGAAGCCTCTGTGTAAAAGCGCAGGGAGTTAGAAGACTGAATTGATGTTGTCATAGAAAAACGAAATACTGTTCCTATCGTGGAGGAGGTGGGACCAGAAGAAAAGATGAGTGTGATTAGAGAAATAGCGTGATCGACTGTGGTGTAATGGAGGGACAACGGGAGAGGTGGAATGAGACTGTTAATGCTAGGAATGGGGTCCGAGTGCGGAGTGGTCGATAATCAAGCACAGAAAAACGCAAAAAAAGAGGAGAGTTGAAAGGGACGATCACGTACCCCTTTGCGACCTCTCTATTCAACAACTGAGACACAATTCCTGGCTCGCGCAAAGCCGACTGAGCGTGCACGGCGGAGGGTAGGGGGGGAACCCAACTCAAAAACCCTGAGAAAGAGTATGGAGTAGACCGTTTCTCCAGGCAGCTGAGGAGCATCTGGATCCACAGGTCATCGATGTGCCTGCTCCACTCCCTTCGGGGAAGTGGGAGAAAAAGAAGGAAAAGCGCTGAACAAATTGCCAGTGAAATTAAATATTAAATATTGTTTGATAGAGAAGTAGTAGGAAACAGAGGATAGTGCTCAAGCTGCCATACTTCCCCCAGTATAGTTGCTCCTAGGGCAGCAGAGCTGGGAACTGTAGGTTTTATTTCTGTTCCTAACTGGCCTGACCATAAGCCATTTCAAAGAGGAACGTTTTAAGCCTGGTCTTAAATGAAGAGACTGTGTCGGCCTCTTTAACATGGACAGAAGCTGATTCCACAACACAGGAGCTTGGTAACTAAATGCTCTACCTCCTACTGTGCTTTTAGAGACTCTTAGGACCACCAGAAGTCCAGCATTTTGAGAGCGAAGTACTCTGTTTGGATGATAAGGTACTATAGCATCTTTGAGGTAGGATGGGGCCAGGTCATTTATGGCTTTGTAAGTCAGGAGGAGGATTTTGAATTTGATTCTAAACCCGACAGGGAGCCAGTGAAGAGACTCTAGCACCGGCGTAATGTTTTCTCTTCTTTTAGTTCCTGTTAGTAATCTTGCTGCTGCATTTTGAACCAGTTGAAGGCTTTTTTATGGCGCTTTTAGGGCACGCTGCAAGCAGGGAGTTACAGTAGTCTAATCTAGATGTTACAAAGGCATGGACAAGTTTTTCAGCATCACTTTTAGGCAAGATTTTTCTGATTTTGTCTATATTACGCAGATGGAAATAGGCTGTTTAACAGGATTGATTTATGTGTGCTTTGAATGAGAGCTCTTGGTCAAATAAGACTCCAAGGTTTCTTCCAGTGGAGCTGGAGGCCACACTGACGTTGTCCAGTGTGACTATCTGCTCAGATAAAGCGTCTCGTAGATGTTTAGGGCCTAGTACGATGACCTCGGTTTTTTCAGGGTTAAGCAGATAATTAAGTGTCATCCAGGTTTTTATATCCTTCACACAAGCACCAAGTCTGTCTGCTTGATCGATCTGATCGGGTTTCATTGATAAATACAGCTGTGTGTCATCTGCATAGCAGTGGAAGTTAATGCTATGCTTTCTGATAATGTTACCTAACGGCAGCATATAAATAGTAAACAGAATTATCTCTGATTGTTTTTATTTTATTGTTAAAAAATAGAAGAAAATCATTAGAGCTGAGAGTAGCTGGGATTGAGGGCTCTACTGCGCTGTGACAGTTTGTTAGCGTGGCTACAGTGCTGAAAAGAAATCTAGTGTTATTTTTGTTGACTTCTATTACATTTGAATAGTATCTGGTTTGGGCCTTACGCAGAGCCTGCTTATAGGACAGTATGCGAGTGCAGATTTTCCATGCTTTTAGGGATTCCTCCGTATGGGAGCGACGAAATGGTCTTTCTAATTTTCTAACTCTTTGTTTATGTGAACGCAGTTCTTCATTGTACCATGGGAGGCATGTTTTGGCCTAATGACCTTCTGCTTTAGTGGAGCTGCAACATCAAGAGCGGACTTCAGAGAGTTCATGGTCAAGTCGACAAATTGATCACTTACACTGGGACTAAGGCCGATCTCAGCAGGATCACATGACATGATCACATGACATGTCGCTGAATATTGGCTCTATTATTTCTTTGAACTTTGAGATAGATTTTTCCGATATTGTCCTTTTCATTATGACTTTATTTTGTGCGGTTGGATAATCTTTAAGAACAAACATAAAGGTGATTAGGAAATGATCTGACAGTATGGGGTTTTGATGGAAGACAATGAGGTCACTAATCTCTATTCCATATGTTAGAACAAGATCTAGAGTGTGCTTGTGACTGTGAGTTGGTTTATTTACATTTTGAGCAAAACCAATGCTTTCTAACAGGGCGTTGAAAGAATTACTGAGAGAGTTATCGTTCAAGTTCACGTGGATATTGAAACTATCAAGTCTGAGAACTCTGTTAAAAACTCTGAATAGGGACCAGGAGGTCGGTAGAGAATCACAAACAAGACTCCTTTTTGGTTTCTCCCATTTGGACATGTAATTGAGAGCATGAGGCTTTCAAATGAGCGAAATGCATTGTTAATTTTAGGACTCAAGAGTAGGCTTGAGTGTGAGATCACTGCCACACCACCACCTCGGCCTGTGCTCCTGGCAGTCTGAAAGTGAACATGAGTGGGTGGGGTGGACTCATTTAGTCTGACAAAATCATCTTGTTGAAGCCAAGTTTCAGTTAGAGCTAGAAGATCTATGTTACAATCATTAATTAATTCATTAACTAAAAGCGATTTAGAGGAAATTAATGTTTAACAGTCCATATTTTACAAACTTATTTATTTGCTTATTTGTATCATTTGTGGGTGTTATTTTTATTAAGTTCTTTGGTCTGACGCCTGAACTAGCTTTTCTGAGGTTTGACTTTTTGACATTATTTGCACGAGGGACACACACAGTCTCTATCTGCCTTGAGTCTGAACACTTAATTTGTGACAGAGCGGGCGAGAGCTCAGCGACAGAGGAGCGTCTTACACTGCTGCTCTGCGCCCGGGGCTCATCCCTGGGTGGTCACTTTAGACGACTAAGGCTATCGGTCAAATTCCGAACTAAAAGGGACGTACCCTCTCGAAGTCGGATGGATGCCATCCCTGCGTATGAGCCCGGGCTTTCCCCAAAACGCACTCCAATTTTCAACAAAGACTACATCGTTTTGAGGGCACCAAGTAGACAACCAGCGATTGAATGCTGAACAGCGGCTGTACAGTTCAGCATTGATCCGATTGGGCAGGGGACCAGAAAATATTACGGTATCTGACATCGTCTTTGCCAATTCACACACCGCACCTACTTGTAATTTGAGCACCTCTGATTGTCTCCGCCGGGCGTCGTTACCGACTGCGTGAATCACGATTCGAATCACGATTCACGATTCGTGATTCACCAGTACCGCCGCTCCCATTACCAACATAATGCACAGTGCGTAGGGCATCAAGCACTTCGAGGGGCGCCAACAGCTTGACCAGGCAGTTTGGATTGAATGATATGAGCTATTTGTAGCAGCAGCTTGTACTGTTCCTTTTGAATTAAATGATGAGCCTACTGTAGGCATAGTCTGTCTTTAACAATACAAACTAGGACTCAAATGTCGCCTCATTCTCTCTCCATAGCGAGACAGATCAGGGGCACAGCTGCTTTTTTGACCCTGCATAAGTTGTCACAAAGGCATTTGAGCGCCTGGTCTTGCCCCACCTCAAGTCATTCACTTCCTCCCTGATGGAGCCCCTGCAGTTCGCCTATAGAGCCAACAGATCTGAAGACGACGCCATCAACTTGGCACTCCACTTCATCTTGCAGCATCTGGACTCCTCTGGAACCTACTCCAGGATCCTGGATGTGGACTTCAGCTCTGCATTCAACACCATCCTCCTACAGGTGGATCACTGACTTCCTGACGGATCGGAGGCAGTGTGTGCAGCTGGGGAAGAATGTCAGACACTCGGACTATCAGCACAGGAACTCCACAGGGCTGTGTACTTTCTCCTCTGTTCTTCTCCCTGTACACAAACTGCTGCACCTCCAGCCACGATGCCATAAAAATGATCAAGATTGTGGTCGACACCACCCTCATCGGGCTCATCTCGGACGGGGATGAATCTACATGTCTACATGTCCCTCTACAGGAGGGAGGTGGACCAGTACTAGTGCAGACCTTAATGCCCAGAAGACAATGGAGATGATTGTGGACTTCAGGAAAGTCACAGCCCCCCGGCCCCCCTTCACCTTGACAGACTCCCCCTTCACCACCGTGGAATCCTTCCGCTTCCTCACCACCGCACCACTATAACCTAGGAGCTCTGGGATGAGCAGGTTGGATCACTGCTGACCCTTCTCACCCTGGACACAGTCTATTTGAGCCACTCCCCTCAGGAAGGAGGCCACGGTCCATCCGGACCAGAATATCCCCCCACAAGAACAGTTTCTTTCCCTCTGCCGGTGGACCCATGAACACTTAACACCTCTCTTTCTCTCTCTTTTTCTTCTTTTTTTTTTTGTTTTTTTTTTACAGTATAGCGTTAAACACATACTTTGAAGACGTACCTTTTCAGTTGACTGCCAACCGCCATTAAAAGTAACACAACAACAACAACTTTAACAATACTCAACCAATACGATTCACGCACTGTTCACTTTCTGCACTATTTCCAATGATCTGGACATTTTTGTGTAATTATCTGTGTACATACTGAGACCAAGTTTATTTTTTCTTAATTTGTGCATGCCATATTTGACTCTATAGACGTTGCTATTATTTATATTTTATTATTCATTGTTTTATATTGCACCTTAACACCGAGACAAGTTCGTACGTTTTGCAAACTGTGTTCAACGACAATGGCAATAAACCTTTTTTGATTCTGATTCTGATTCTGATTCTGATTCTGATTCTGAGAGTCTGTCTTTTGTATGTTTATTTATTTGCCAATACATCCATGGACCTAATGCAAACTTCTACCCCCAGGTTCATGTACACAGACTGGGCTGACAGAGACAATGCAGAGACCCGGCGAAAAACCCTGGTGGCGCTGTTCACAGATCATCAGTGGGTGGCACCAGCGGTGGCCACAGCAGATCTCCATGCGCAGTACGGCTCGCCCACGTACTTCTACTCATTTTACCACCACTGTCAGAGCGACGCTACACCGCCCTGGGCCGACTCTGCTCACGGAGATGAGGTAACACAAGCAGGCCAAAGGTCATATGAGATTTGTGGCTAACTCAGGGGCGCTGCTATGCTATGTTGCACCCCCTAAAAGCTTTTTTATACTGGGAACTCCACACATTTTTGTTAGGATTTAAAACATTATTGATTATTGATTTTGTCCAATTTTAGCAGCTCAACATCCTCCAGTTAAACTATGAATAAAAAAGTACAGCATGACCATGTCTCTATCATCTTCACCTTAACACATCACCATCTAAGTAAGGGGGGTTCTGAATCGGCAGGGCTGATTACCTGAGAGGAGCCCTAATCCTGAGTCTATCCAGCCAACTTTAATCGATCCATCATCAATCCATCATCGATCCATCATCGATCCATCGTCGATCCATCATCGTTCCATTATCGATCCATCATTGATCCACCATTGATCTATCATCACTATTATCAATAAACATTCTCTCATATTCCATCGTTGTGGCGTTGTCCTTGCTAGTGAATTAAGCAGTAAACAATGGCGAGTATGCAAGTAAATGGAATAAAAAATTAGACTTAAGTGAGCTATAACTTTGAGTGATGACCTTGAGAAATAATATTAAAAGACGGCTCAGAATCGCCCTCTCAAATATCGATTTGGTAAAATTCTTTTATAAACATTGTTGGATTTGAACAGAACCAAATGAGCCTGCAGAATTGTGAGCTGGATGTAAGATATGCTAATGAAGAACCTATCTTTTAATATGGTTCTCTGGCGCCCCCTTCAAATTTCATTTTTCAAAATTCATACAATGAAATCTGTTTGACTCTTGAAAATTATGCCAATGAAGGGGGAAGCGCTTATTTTTCATTGTCGACAAAAAATACCTGGCAGATACATCTGCATCTTAAGATAAACAAAAACCTGTATTGCCACAACCTAAACCACACAGGACATTAGCCATTTTGGTTCAAACTTGACACGTCCATCAGACATCATCATCAGGACAAATGTGGGATCAAAAGTTCTTAAAACAGTTTGCATAGGTCTCAGGGTGTGTCATAACGAGCTCTTAACAACACGGCAATTTTGAAAACACAAATCGCCTTTAAATTTGGCAAACACCGTTGGATTTAGAAGGACCCAATGAGGCATTTGTGTATTTTGATGAGTTGGAAATATTGATATATAAATTTTACACCTGTCTTTAGAAATGGCTCACTAGCGCACTCTGCAAAGTTATAATTTGACAGAAAATTGATACCTGCAGTTTTTCAAACCTTGTAAAGCCAGGGTCGGTGTAATTTGTAGTCATCTTCATTTAAATCATCAGTGAAATATTTCCAGACTCTTCTTGTTTTTAAAGCTAATATTGGTTTGTAATAAAACAAATAAATAAATAAAACTTTTTTGAAGAGACTATAACAATAAACTGTACAACATTTTACTACATTGGGCCATAGATAATACCAATTTTTAGCAATCTAAAATCCCCTAAAACAGAAAAGTTGTCCCGTGTTGGACAAAATCCCACCAGTTACATATGAATGAAAACAAAGTTGAGTTTAGCCCATTTATGATATAAACTTTTAAAACCTTTTTGGTTTTTTATGTCATTATTTTTATTGCCATTGTCAGTGAACAAAAGACTAGAAACTTGATTTGGTGATTTGGTGCAACATACAACAATGAACAATAATGTAGCAAAATATATCAAATAAGCATGCATGCATGCATTAAAGAAAAACAAATTCAATGTACTAATTATATAAAAATAGACTTAGTATGTCTACAATTTCACAGTTAAATTAGCTAGATAGGATTAGTGTCCAAAAAAAGGGCCGGTCCAGACCAAAAAGTCCAGGGCTGATTTGTTCTGGAAGTACTAATTTAATGATGAAATGTACATTATGCCAAATATGGCATAAACAGATAACATATTTGTGAACACAATTCACAAGGCATATGTTTAACAAACATGGATTACTTACAGATTTAGATTGCACTGTAAAACATGGAGTCAGTTTAAATAAGAAATATAGCAATTTAAGGACTTTGCCTTTTGTAAATTCTCCATTGCTTGTCCCAAGAAGAACAAAGGGGTTTTCATTACTACAGGGGTCTAGTCCTTGGTTATAGGCTATGCCAGGGTAGCCATTTGCTTTATTTTCTTTGAAGAGTCCTGAGTTATCACAGAGACGTTTCCCAGCTCTGAAGGCCGTAAAGGCAAAGTGCTGCTCGCCTTTATGAGGGATGGTCACATTCCATCAGAACTTTTAGGCTTTGTTCCTCAATAGTGACGTGAACATCACCGTTGCTTTGAATTATGTCCCGATATGCTCCTCTCTCTTTCTCTCTCTTTCCCTCTCTCTTTCTTTCTTTCTCTCTCTCTCTCTCTCTTTCTCTCTTTTTTTTTCTTTGCACAGTATAGTGTAAGACACATCCTTCGAAGACGTACGACTACAGTAGGTGGGGGTAAAGGCACCTGTTCAGTTGGCTGCCAATCGCAATTAAAAGTAAAACAACAACAACATCTTTCTCTCTCTCTCGTTCTACCTTTCTCTTTCTCTCTCTCCTTCTCTTTCTTTCTCTCTTTCACGGTATAGCGTAAAACACATACTTTGAAGATGTACAAATGCACCTTTTCAGTTGGCTGCAAACCGCTAATAAAAGCAACACAACAACAACAAACAATGTCTTATAAAGATCTTTTGGAACATACATAATTATAGTGGGTAAAATATAGAGATTAAGATAAATCTCCAGGAAATTCATGTAACTGAATATAATGTCCCTACAAAGCAGGGAAACCTAAAATGTATATGTAAAGGAGGGTTTGATTTACGTCCAGGTGGAGTGGGACGTGGATGTGAGGATTCTGTGAATTCAGTTGAAACATTGTGCAGCAGAGGTTTGCAAACAGGACATGTGTTTTTTTTAGATGTTTCTAAACCTGTGTGGGTTGGAGTCACAGGAGCTAAAGGGACTATAATTAAATAATTTGTAAAGCTGAGTAAAGAAAGTCTTTGTCTGCAAACTGTATTATAAAACTAAGTTGCACTGCAGGTTTTCCGATGAATCCTAATTAAAAAAATAAACAAAAACCTTGGGATCCGTTGGAACTCACGGCACCCATAGCATTTCAGGAGCTCGTAGCGCCGCAAATCCTGTTTATGGGTTTAGTGTAGCCAAGGATAGGATAGAAAAAGTATATAATTTGTGGCTAACAATATATTTAAGTTAAATATAAAAAATAATGTACAATAGATTATACGTATTTAGACTCATTGGAAGTTTTATTTGAGTTTTCTACGTGACTGTGCAATCAACTATATATTGGAGAAAAAGTGTTAATTGGATATTTGAGATTAAATAGTTTGAAATCATCAATGATCATCTTGGGTCTTTTTAATGCACAGGTCAACAGTCAATCCTCTGTCTATAAAAGCATTTGGTTTGGAGGATGAAATTTGACTCTTTTATTGTGTTACGTCTCAGGTGCCGTATGTGTTTGGGGTGCCCATGGTCGGACCCACTGACCTGTTCAACTGTAACTTCTCCAAGAATGACGTTATGCTTAGCGCCGTGGTCATGACCTACTGGACCAACTTCGCCAAGACTGGGTGAGCTCCTCTTTTGAATGAACGAACGATCCATCCATCTCTAAAAAACTTTACAATATGGCCTTAATAAATTTGACGTAAGCTTCTGACTGTACATTCAAGAGTAGCCAGAATTTTGCTGACGTACAAAATAGTGGTCCAAGTAATTACTGAAGGAAGAGTAAAAAAAATATTTGGAGGACTCGGTATAAGCGGAAGAGAGTAATGCCCCTTTTCCATTAGTCCCTACTTGGCTCTACTCTACTTGGCTCTGTGGGCCTGGGTGCATTTCCATTACAAGTGATGCTCAGTGATGCTGTGTTAAACGGCATGGAAACAGTGCAAATGATTTGTGACTCAAAAGGGGGATGCTCGACAGACAACAAAACACAGGACAACCAAGGGCGGACTATACTACACCACCCTTCCCCACAAACATTACCAACTTTATACTACTTCATTCAACATTTTCAAGACGGCACGGTTTGAGATAGAGTTATGTCCCCTTTGGCTTTTATGTTCAGTGTGATTTGGAGAATAAGTGTGCCAAACTTCAACTGCTTTGGACAAAGTAAAATTTGTTCGTACCATCAAAATGCTTGAAAACCAAAATGCATGCGCTAGCGAGTCCTTTTGCAAAGTAATTTTTTTTGGACACCAGAAAAAAGGTTTTAAGCAACCTTGAATATTGGATTTTAAAAAATCACTTTTCGTTGATGTTCAGGGGTCAACATTAGAGTGGTTTGAGGAAGAAAAGGAATTATAATAAAAATGTAAGCCGCGTACAGCGATAAATGCCCTTGCCCCCCTTCCGACCTCAGGGTACGAGCCACCGCGAAGAGCACACCTCTAATCCCTCCGCTTGCATCACCCCTCCCGCAGAAACAGTACCAAATTTATGCTACTTCATTCAACATTTTCACGACCGTACGGTTCGATATAGAGTTATGTCCCGTGTGGCTTTTATGTTCAGTGTGACGTGGAGAATAAGCGTGCCAAATTTTAAATGTTAATGATAAAGTACATTTCTTCATCCCATTCAAAATGCCTGTAAACCAAAATGCATGTAAGTCTGTGGCAGGGTTTGTCAGGTTGCCACAGTAACATGCTTGCAGCTAGCGGTATGCCATAATTGGCTTTTTTGTTTAGAATGTCAAGAAATGAAGATAAGTTTATCTTAAGTTTGTTTGCAGGACCACTCTCCTTTCACGCCCCTTCCTGCGCTACACTATTTAGGCACACACATCAGTGTTCGTGACTTCGTGCCCCTCCCTCCTACCCTCTTCTAATTATTATTCAAATGTATCTCTTAGATGGGTGTATCGAGGCCCTGGAGCCTACAGCCCTCATCACCAGTAGCCACAAAACCACATCCATTTCTGTACACTTGGGTTGTTCTCGTATGTCAATAAACACTTTGCATCGTAGCTGGGGTTGTGGTCCTTGCTAGTGAAATATGTCTGTGCCAAATTTAAATTGTCTACGTCAAAGTAAATTTTTTCAACCCATTCAAAATGCTTGTAAACCAAAATGCATGTAAGTCTATGACAATATTTGTTCGGTTGCCACGGTAACATGCTTGCAGATAGAGGTATGCCGTCATCGGCTTTTTTGTTAAAAACGACAAGGGTGTCTGTGCCAAATTTGATTTGTCTTGGTCAAATTTTTTTGGGGACTTAATTCAAATGTTCAAGGGGGTGCTATAGAGCCTTTGGAAAATATAGCTATATGTATATTGTACATCATTGCATTCAGCTCATCATTTTGCACAAAATGCATATCCTTGCTGGCAAATAGGACAGCTCATGCCAGAGATACGCAAGTTTTAACACTTAAAACATTTCAATTTTTGTCGGTGTAATCCCTCATTCGTCCAGGAGTGTTCCATTGTAGAAAAAGATTCAGTTGTAGTGCTACAACTGAATCTTTTTCTACAATTTCAATTTTTGTCAACAAGCTTACCACGCCCATATTTGGAATTATATAAACAAAATCTAAAGTATTACCTCTAATCGCACATGGATGTAGTTCATTTTGACACATTTTCAATCTTTTGAATGAAAATCCAAGGTAGACAAAAATAAAGTATGAGGTGTAAAAATATTGGGCAACTTTCTGGATGATTTAGGGCCGGGTCATAATATAATTTTTTACATTTCCTCACATGAACTGTTTTTTGGAGCGTGCATCATAGTTTTTACTGCAACTTTTTTTGGCTTCGGGCTCCCATTGGCCGCATGTTAATTGATTTTTGAGGTGACGCTACTGAGCCGTCTTTCAATATTTTTTCCAGTGGGTCTTCACTCAAAAAAAAGAACTCACTGATTTCTAATTTTCGATACCACTCACGGGTATATTCGTCGTTGTTTACTACTCGATCTTTACGTTTTCCCCCGACTACAATTTTAATAAGTCCCTCGCCGGGACAGTTCTCGTCCTTTGGCTGGTACCTAATAACGTAAACTCTTTTTGCAACAATTGTTTTCAGCTATGAAAACTTGAGCTAGAGTCACATGATATTGTCACACTGTGAACAGTCACACAATAAACCGTTATATACATTTTTTCAGACGTCTACATCACAGAGATTGTCTTGCCAAAGAGATGCCAAAAGTACAGCGCAATGTTTGATCCAATATGACCAACTTCCGACTTCCTGTATGATTTCCTGCATGAAATTAGTGCTGATCAAGTTCTAATTTTCCATACCACTTACGAGCATATCTGTCCTCGTTTACTACTCGATTTTAGTGATTTTCCAGACCCTGGAAGTCCCTTGCTGGGACAAGTCTTGACCTTTGGCTAAAGGCCTGATAAATGATAATCGCACAATGACAATACATAAATAAAATCACGGCATAAAATGTTCAAGTCCCATTTAATCAAAAAAATTGGTCCATTTTCAAATTAAGCCTGAATGTCTGAATCTGTTCCATCCGTCTAATGTCTGTCACTATGTCAGTCCAGTCCTTGATAGCCAGTGAGGTCTGTGTCATCCACTTCTATGTGATTGCCTTTTTTCCGGCCACCAAGAGTATGGTACAAAGGTATCCATTTAAAATTGAGAGGGATGGCAATGTCAAAAACAAGCTGCAGTGCTTTGTTAATTTCAGTTAAACATTTTTGAGCAACAGGACCGTCCCAAAACACGTAGGATAGTAGTTTGCCTCCTGGCTCCCACAGTTTTCTCAACAGTTAGCATTTCCTTGTGAATACTGGATACTTTGACATGGTGTTATGAAAAAATTTGACTAATTTTTCCAACAGAATTGCCTCCAGACATGTGATTTTGTGGTCCTCCACTGGGAAGTAGACACTCTCTCACTCTTCGTCAGTCAAAACAAGGTTACCTTCTCTTTCCCATTTGTTTTTTATATATTTAGTAGAATAGCTGTCATTAGCTGCGATAGCTACGATTAGCAATGCATTGATACAATTTAAATATTAGTCTCCTTGAAAGTTCAGATTCATAAACCTTGAACTAATGGTCATTACGTTGTTCATTTTCTTGATTATAATAACTCCTTGTTTGTTAATAACTTTAGAAAAAGTCCTTTTCTCTAAAGCAAAGCATTCTCTCAACATTTCAAAGCTTTTCATGCGATTATCTTTTACAATCTGGTGAAAAACATTTATACCTTTTGTAACCCAGACCGTCAGTTCTGTTCTGGTACAAAACCTTGGTCATAAGTCAACCAATTTAAGATTTTAACATTTGTTTAGTTTTTATGTTTTGATTAGCTCCTTCCGTATTGTAAGCGCAGATTTTACCCAGGGATTCTTAACTTTCTCCAAATGACCGTTTATCATCTGCCAGTAAAGCCTGCACAGGAACCCCGGCACAATATACAATATTTTTCCATTGAGCTTTATATTCTGGGTCACACCAGTACAGCAATGCTCTGATTTGAGCTTGAATAAATTATTTAACTTTTGTTAATTTTAGAGTTTTTAAATCAGATTTGAGGTTTCCTACCCTGCCACACAAATCTTGAGATTGCCTTATTCCTACTCATCAAAGAACCGGTTGGGGATAGAAACAGGAAGAGTCTGGAACAGAAAGAGAAATCTGGGCAAAACATTAATTTTAATAGTTTAAATGGCTTAAATTTAAGCACGGAATCAGATTCAATTTTGTTATCTCGTTCTTTATAGTGGAGAAAAGAGGAATATAATTTTTGTAGCGATATGCTGGGTAGGAACCTTTGGTTGGTTTGTTCCAGGGGGTACACATTAAAAGATATGGACCGTCTTGACCTAAACATGGCTGTGCCTCGTCTCTACCATAAAGACTTCTATGTGCCTATAAAACAATAGAACATGGTGTCAGAAGTGGTGCCAATGTTTTTTGGAACACAAGAGACAACGAGACGAATGTCAGCAGAATGTCAGCGAGTTGCCAGCAGGGAAAATCTAAAAAGTAAACATAACTTCAGTTCCAAATCAACCGTCAGCAGGAGCTAATGGTAACTAGCTTGTTACAGCACCGTGATTATGTATCAAAGATGGCAAAGTATCAAGTAAAACTGCCTGAAAAGTTTGAAGTTCAGAGCAGTAGATTGGACCAAGTGGATAGAACGCTTTGACAGATTCCGGATCGTGTCAGGTCTAGATACACAAGCTGATGAAAACCAACCTACTGAGTTACAGTATGGGAGAGGAAGCTGAAGAATCAGAATCAGAATCAGAAGGGGTTTATTGCCATTGTCAATGAACAAAATTCACAAACATAGGAACTTGTCTTGGCCTTAAGGTGCAACATAAAACACTAATCAATAATAAAAACAACAACAAGACATATTAGACCACAAGACATATTAGTCTCCCTACATCTCAATCTAGAACAAGCATGTGAGTACGAGACAAATAAAGGCTTGAGGCTCACTTTGTAGCTCGCAGAAATATAATTTTTGAGAGAGCTAAGTTTAATCAGCGGCAGCAAGAGATGGGTGAGTCGGCTGACAGCTTTATCACCGCGCTGCGTTGTTTAGCTGAACACTGTGGATACGGCCCACTACATGACGAGATGGTACGAGGCTTGTGGTCGGACTCCGAGACATGTGTCTATCAGAACAGTTGCAAATGGATCCAGAACTTTAAAAAGCACTCACTAGAGTAAAACAAAGTGAACTTGTCAAAAAGCAACTAGAGATGTTGAAAACTAACTTTAAAGGAGACGTTCTCATCACCCAACTCGACAGTATGCACTCAAAGCCACAAGGGGGCACCAAAGTCCAACATAACAAGTGGCAGCCCAAGCAGACGTTTAAAAAAGCCAAACCCTGCACAAGGTGTGGCGACACTAAAGGTCACACATTTCAACATTGTCCAGCAAAAGACGTCACATGCAATAGTTGCAAAAGGAAAGGACATTATGCAAGGGTATGCAAGTCTAAAAAAATGCACGGACGTTGCATTAGTTACAGAGGATTCTTCATCAGATGCGATTGCATTTTTGGGCTCCTTATCTAGTGACTCTACAGACAGCCCGTGGATAAAAATGGACAATAGCAATGCAGTGTTCAAAATAGACAGTGGTGGTGATGTAACAAGCAGTCCCAACTCACATGTATGAAAAAGGACAGTTCAGTTAACTTGTGAAAACAAAAAAAGTGCTGATGGGCCCGGCAGGTCACCACTAAAGGTCAAAGGCAACTGTACTGCTACACTCACTAGAAAAGACAAACACACAATGGAGGACAGGCAAGCAGCCACAGTTCTACAACTAGTAGCTAGGCTTGATACAGCTACTTTGAACTCTAAAGAGACAATTAAAAAGGAGGTTCCAGAGGTCTTTTCCGGACTTGGCTCAATGAAAGGAGAATACAACATTGTATTGAAACCCGGTGCACAACCTTCTCTGTCTCAACACCCAGGTGCATCAGTTCCTCTTTAACTTTTGGCAGTAAAGTTAAAGAGGAACTGAACCGCATGGAACGTCAAGGGGTCATCTCCAAGGTGGAGCAACCTACAGAATGGTGCGTGCCTGTGGTGGTGGTACCCAAACGCATGCATGAACGGGTGAGAATATGTTCGGACCTCACTCAAGGAATCAAATCATTGCTAGGAGAGAAACATCAGCTACCTTCAGTTGAGAACACCAGGGAGCTGGGGCTGGGGAACCGGAGAGCTGGGGCAGAACCGGAGCATGGTATTTTCAAAGCTAGATGCCAATGCAGGTTTCAGGAAGATGTTATTTAGGCAACTTGGGTCAGTCCATACCCAGAGAATGTCACTGCAGTAAGAGACATGAAAAAGCAAAACAACATTTACGAGGTGAGATGTTACCTGGGCATGACACACCATCTGAGAAAGTTTTTGCCACACTTAACTGAAAAGACACAACCTCTCAGAGAACTTTTGAAGAAGACAAATATGTGGAATTGGGGGCCACAGCAATTGCAGGCTTTTGAGACCATAAAACAGGATCTGACAACACCCCCAGGACTGGCACTGTATGATCCGTCTGCAGACACTCCAGACCGGTCACATACCTCTAGTCCCACTGCTAGGCTCAAGGAATCTGGATGAACTTCCTCCACGTATTCAGGGTCTGAAAATGAGGCTCATGAGATTTTCAGTCACAATATAACATGTGCCTGGTAAGGAAATTGCAACCACAGATGTTCTTTTGAGAGCACCAGTTGTAAATGCAGAGAAGCACCTCCACAAGAAATAAATTGACCTCTATGCAGATGTCATTGCCATCATTCCTGCAACACAAAAGAGACTCAAAGAGATACAAATCCATCAGGACAAGGATGAACTCCTGCAGCAGCTCACTCAGTTCTGTATGAGTGGTTGGCCAAACAAGTTTGAAATAGAAAAGACTTATCAACCTTACTTACCTTTTGCAGGTGATCTGTTCAGAATGGTTTGTTGTTACTAGGCTGTCGACTTGTAATCCCAAAATCACTCAGAGTTGACATATGGAACAAGCTTCATGAAGGCCACTTAGGCACAACTAAGTGCAGAGAACGAGCTAAACAATCTGTGTGGTGGCCAGGCCTTAGTAGAGAACTGTCATGATCCTTCCCTGCTGCTCCTTCCTCCTCCTCTCCCTACTCCCCCTCCTCCCCCTGTTTTTCCTTATTTGTCAGTTCCCGGGTAGATCCTTCATTTCCTCCTCCTGCTGGGCTCCACAGCTGCAGCTCATCTCCAATAACCACCTATTACTTCTATAGCGAGCTGACCAGTCTCCAGTGCCAGATCATCCCGTCACGCAAGTGTGCCTTGATTCTGAAGCCAGCAGTGCCTGCTATCTTCACCCGAGTCCGCCTTCTCTAAATCAGCCGTGCCACCACCTACACTTCTGCTGTGCTGATCCACTCAGCCCCTCCCGCAACCAACTCCCCATTCCAACAATTTTTGTTTTCTGTCTGAATAAATTTTGATTCTGCCTTTTTGGGTCCTCCAGTCTTGTCCTTAACAAGAACTGACAACTCTTTGAGAACTGTGACGCATATGCCAGAGAGAGAGTGCACAACTCCAGACTCCAGACTTTCCTTCAAGACCATGGTGTACAGTAGGCGCAGATATGTTCCAGTTTGGTAAAAAAACAATATCTGACTATTGTGGAGTACTTTTCAAGGTTCTTTGAAGTTGCCAAACTGACATCTACCACTTCAGAGGCTGTTATAGACCATTTGCGAAGCATGGCATACCAGAAGTAGTGATAATGGTCCTCAATTTGCATCTGTAGCGTTCCAAAAGTTAGCATAAATGTGGGGTTTCTCACATATCACATCTAGTCCGCACTTCCCACAGAGTAACGGGGAGGCAGACCGTGCAGTCCGGACAACCAAAAACCCGTTAAAAAAGTCCAGTTATCCTTACTTAGCTTTGATGGCTTGCCGTAACTCACTTAGCGAATGGGTATAGTCCTACTGGACTGCTCATGGGACGAAAGATACGCACTACTGTTCCTGTCATTCCTTCTCAGCTCAAGCCAGATAGAGCTGATCTTGCAAAAGTGAAAAGAAGAGAACTACAACAAACGAAACAGAGCTCAGCACAGAGCCGAAGTCCAGTTTACTGCCAGGAGAGCATGTGTGGGTCAAAGACATGCATTAGAGAGGAACTGTAGTGTTCACAGCAGGCACACTCAGGTCCTACATTTTTGAAACATCAAGTGGCAATCTCCGGAGAAACAGGTATCATCTCTCTCGTTCACCTGTGTCTCCACATCTGCTCTTCAATGTTCCGGATACATTTTCAGAGAACAAGCCTACAGAGAGAGTATCACTTGAGGTACTTCCTAACTCCAAACATCAGTGTCATGAGACTGAGAGACACTATCCTGCCCGAGTCAGAAAAACACCTGAGTACTTAAAAGACTATGTTACCTAAAGTTCAATTCAATTCAATTCAATTTATTTTTGTAACGCCCAAAATCACAACAGTAGTAGTTGCCTCGAGGGGCTACAGTGGAAAACAAAAACAAACAAAATGTTCATAGGGACTTGGAAATGTCCCAAGCTCCCCTGTCCTTAGACCACTCCTTCTCGGCCAGGAAATACTACCAAATCTCTTTGGGAAAAAGTAGAAACTTGTAGGAGTTCCACAATGAAGGAGAGATCCGACTCCCTCGGACGGACAGGCGGACGCGCCTCAATTTGCAGATACACGGTGGAGCTAGACCCACTCAGGAGGAGAACCAATTCTTCGAGGCCAATGAAGAACCGTTCATATGGAGTAGAGACCGTTTCTCCAGGCAGATGAGGAGCATCTGGATCCACAGGTCGTCGATGTGCCTGCTCCACTCCCTATCAGGGACAGTGGGACCAAAAGGAAAAGCGATGAATTGCCATCCAACTGAGGAGGGCCTTTGGTGTCCGCATTTTTGGAGCTGACACCTCCAGGTTTCACTCTCCAGGGATCACGCTCGGATGGACATGGGCCACATGGTTTGAAGTAGGGCTGCAGCTATCGATTATTTTAGTAATCGAGTAATCTATCGATTCTTTTCTTCGATTAATCGAGTAATCTGTTGAATTTTTTTGTACATTCAGTAAACCATTTAAACACATATTAAATAATTTTTTAGATAAATGTTATAGCTCATAGTAATAAACAAATACAAAATAAGGAATTTCTGCTTAAAATAACACATTTTATTCTTAATTTCATATCAATTTGTTATTTGACATTTGTTAAACGTTATGTTGGGTGGGACCAGTGGTCCTGGCGTTTTGAGCATTTTGCGCATTTTGCGTTTTTTGGCCATTTTGGCTCATGTGCCGGTCACTTTGGCTTTCGCGTCTCGGATTTTCTGATCACAACAGATTATTATAACATAACCGCGGTCCTCCGCGCTGTTTCCATGTGCATTGTCTGTTTAAAAGTACGAACTGTGACTGGAAAGCAGAGTTGTTGAGTGGGGGAGCGCGGGGGTCCGCGGTGGCGTGACGACGGCGCGGAGACTGGGGTGGGCGGAGCTAGATGCGGTGTTTAGAGTTTGCAGCTCGGGATTATTATAATAGATCCATGGCTCTTTCACTCATCAAAACTCTTCCGAGTCGCACTCGTGAGTTTAAAACGTGCCGCTCTCTTCCTGTTGCACCTTGGTCAGCGGAACAAGCTCCGTGTGAAACAAAAAGCGCCACAAGTCGTTCCATGCGCTCCCCGCGCCACAGATTCACGTGTTTTTAATTAAATATGTAAATTAAACGAATCATCGAAGCAATATAATTAATCGAAGCTTTTTGTAATCGAATTATTCGATTTATCGAGTAATCGTTGCAGCTCTAGTTTGAAGCGCTGGACCCGACACATCAGGCTGAAGAAGAGCTAGATGAGGGCCACTTGACTTCTTGACCAAATGGCCGTTGCACTAATTCACAGATGAGGCCAATTTAGAGAATGTCCTAGAATGACCACATTTTTTCGTGTTGCAATCTAAAGCAAAAATCACATCAAAGACGGGCACAGAATTACTTAGGAAGAGTCTAAAGTTGTGTTTTTCTCTCTGGAATGTCTTGGTGTTTCCTAGTTAGCTTAGCTAGGTTAGCTTAAGCCAGGGTAGAGAGAGTCTCTTTTTCCCAGATCCTTCCTCATGAACCTCTCGATGGAACTGGTTTGGGTTGATGAGGGTTGGCTTTGTAGTGTCTTAACTACTGGACATGCTGGTGTGTGGCTCAGTTGACAGAGGGGGGAGGTGGATCTGAAATTTCCCCCATGCAGCCATTGTTTGAACATTAACTAGACCATATAGTTACACAGGTAAAAATATTAGCAAGAAAATTCAGTTTAATGAACATGCAGAACAACCTTAAAAATGATGCACAGTATTAAAACAATCAGACAATTGTTTTAATAAAACCACATAGTCTTTTGGCTGAGTTTTAAGAGAGAGAGAAAATGGCCCTTGAGAGTTCATTTTGTTCCTGTTTTCAAAACAAAAGCAGTCATTTGGCGGAAAAGTTTATTCCGATTTTAAAAGCACAAAGCTTCTGCTTTGAAGAACAATACAAGTACAAGTACAATATTAAAGAAGTACAAATACTTCAAAATACTACAAGAGGTACAAATACCAAAAGTATTGCCAAGAGTCACACCATGGTACAAAATATAAAAAAGGCAGAAGGGTAAAAATCGGCGCAAAAATGCCGATGCAAAAGTGACAAAGAAGTGGAAAAAGACGGTATAAATAAAAGAAAATGATAATAAATAAACTACAACAACAAATAGTGACTGTGTAATGCATTATGCATTCACTATTAGTTATACTGTTTATGATTATTATTATTGAGTGACTGTGTAATGCATCGCAAAGTCACTCAACTTAGACCAAATAAGAGCCAAACTAGGCTCAAAAACCAGGATCCAGTTGTCTCCTGTTCCATTGTGCTAATCACTTTAGATTATATTTCCTCTATTTCTAAACATCCTCTTTAATTAGAATGGTGTCCTCAATATTGTGCATGACTTTTGCTTTTTTGCCTAAGCCCTTCACTAAGAATGTTATGACCTGGTATTTTAGTGCCGGTATGAAAAGTTTATTTCTCCTTTCTGGAAAATCTTCAACTGCTCTAAATGATGCAGGGTATAGCTCCTCTGCACTCCGACCCACATCCATTAATAACCAGAGCTGTAAGAGATACGTGTTGCCCACAAATTAGTAGTGGAGTTTTTTACCTGTGTCCCGGTGCCATGGATACTCATAAATACTATAGAAGAGCTCATGCGCTCAATCTGAAATGCGCTGTTGGTGAATGGAAAGTTGTGTCATGGTAAAATTCCGATTTTGTAAAGAGATTGGCATTGTGTTGTTATCATAGATATAAGCAACTAAAAATTATTTGAATTTTAGACTAATTAGTATATATCAATTGTAGCACTCAAATGTATTCTGACTCTACAGAGTATATTCACATGTAGTTCACAGTTGCAAGAGTTAAAAAACGGCTAATTTGTTTACTATTTTCAAATGTTTTTCCTGCTTGTAACAAAGATGGATAACGTTTTATCGTCAGCTCTATATATTATAATATTTCAAACATTTAAGCATTTAGTGCTCCTATACAGATTACTAAGAAGCATCAGTGTCATGTTGTCTTTCTGCTTTTTTACCTTTTTAACATGTCTCAATCCCCATTGATGCCAGCAGAGGGAAGTACATCTTATCTTGGAGTGCTATACTATATGTGAAACTATACACATTTACCCATCATACATAATAATTTATAATAATAATAATGCTGTATTTTTATAACACGTAAACATTGCATTGAATATAACAACAAAATAATCAAAGAAGTCTGTGGAAAACAAATTATAAAACAAGTATTTCAATTTAGAGACTGTGTATATGGGCCTCAAAACTCCTGCAATGGACACAATAAATAAGTGTCAAACTCACTTTGGGCAACAGGCCAAATTTCGACGCTCAGGCTGGGTCACGGGCCGAAATTAATGTGAAGAATAAAACAATAACAAAAAAAACAAATTTGATATAGCCTGGGAGACACTGTTGCACAAATCTGCAGCAGGTGAAAGACTGAGTCCATATTCATGCAGCAGCAGCAGGAACAGGGAACATGGACGTGTGATATGATTCTGATATTAAATGTTTGTATCACAGACATGTTAATGTTGCTACACAAACTCAATATGAGCTCACTATTTTTATAGTTTAAGCTTATTTTAGTGACAAATTGATTCATGTGGTGAATCAAATGAGAGCTCAAAGCAGCTTCACTCTGTCATGTTCAGACTTTATTACACTCTGACCTGTGTTTTTACCTGTGGCTCAGGATCTGTCCAGGTTTTGCAATGGTTTGGATGTTTTCCTCACAGAGCTGTCATCGTCATCGAAGAAGTTTGTTTTCTTGTCAGTCAGAATCAGAAAGGGTTTATTGCCATTGTCAATGAACAAAATTCACAACACATAGGAACTTGTCTCGGCATTAAGGTGCAACATAAAACACTGATCAGTAATAAAAACAAAATATTCAATCCAAAGGGCATGCATTAAGAAGCAATTTAAAATGACTATGGTATAAAATAAAAATAGGCATTTCTATGTACACAAGAGTTACAGTTAAATTTACAGTTGTGAGTGCAGAAAGTGACAATGCAGTGAGTGATGAAGAGTTGCAGTTAAAGTGGCAGGTGCTAAGAAGTGTTCATGAGTCCAACGGCAGAGGGAAAGAAACTATTCTTGTGGTGGGAGGTTCTACATTGTCGGAGTCGGGATTCAAACTCACAACACTGCGGGCAGGTGCACTTGGAGCCTGGAATACGTGAGCTGTGCCATAACCACTCAACCACCGGCCTCCTTCTACAGTTTTCACTGAAAACACTTTAAATTTGTCCACAAGACACAAAACCTATGAGCAATGAAATGGTGTAAATTTGAAGCTGATACCCCTTTGTGCGTGGTCATCGTGAATTCTAAACAAAATCGCAATTTTGGTAAAATTTAAAAAAATATATACTTTTCTTAAACTTTTTAAAACGTCTTTTATTTTATTGGAGCGTTTGTGAAGATTTCCAAGCTGAATGCAGTGATATGCAAATGTAGTGGCTATCTGATGAAATGGCTCTCTAGCACATCCTGCAAATTCAATTTTTAAAAATTCATAAAAGACAATCTCTTTGTTGTAGACACCTGAAAAAATGCTGACCGTTTATTGTGTGACCGGTCACAATGTGACAAAGTCACATTGAGTTTTCATTGCCGAATTTTGACCCCCTGAATGTTGAAGAAAAATTCCCAAAATTCAAGATCAGTTAATTTTTTTTGACAGCAAACTTCTATCGAAAAACATGGTACCATGGCAACCTGACAAATGTTGTCATTGACTTAAATTGGTTTACAAGCATTTTGAATGGGATGAAGACATGTACTTTGTCATAAACAGTTGAAATTTGTTACACTTATTCTCCACATCATACTGAACATAAAAGCCAATGGGGACATAACCAAGTGGACTGCACAAAACTAACCATGGGATTCACCAGCATTGCCACTTAAGAGTTTATAGTCTTTTAGGCGACTGATGAACTTATACATCAGAGTTCTCATAAGAGCCTGAAAAGTGTTCACTCCAGCCTGACAGAATAGGAGACTGTCGCAGCTGGACCTGTGCTTTTTCAGTAGCATTCTGAATATATTTATATTATATAAGCTACTTTAAGCTTCTGTAGTGTCTCCTTCATATATGTACACCAAAATGGGGCTGTATAAAATATTGTACAGTACCTTCTGAACAGGTTAATTTTTTACTGTTTAAATATGTGGAATTTTCTTACCAAGTTGACTTGAGTGTACAGTATACAGCCCTGGTCACTTATAGGCAGACTCTGGTCCGGATTTTGACCCAAGCGACGGCTCGCCCAAACCCGAAGCACAGAGACAAAACCTTTGTATTAAGCCCCCATTCACGAAGAAAAAGCAAGTTTTAAAGAAATTCTTCTCAGAAATTCTCTTCCGTCTTTGGGGTTGTTTCCCACTTTGACCTTGGGGCTACCAGTCCATACTCCGCAAAGTTGTACCAGCCACTTGGTTATGACGCTCCCTGCAGTTATGTGCTGGATTGTCTCAGGGGCCACTTTGCTCAGCCTACACCTTGGGTCTCGTCTGGTTGTGGTAGATCTGGGGCTCTATTGCTCTGGTGCTCAGGGTCTGTTACTGTGCAGCCATAATGAGTGCTTCTGTGCTGTTCTTCAGACCGGCCCACCCTAGCCAATGATAGGATTTCTTCATATCAGCCACTTCAGTTATGTTCCGGTGGTACAGCCCATGAAGGGGCTTGTGCCCCCATGATGGTCCCTCCTCCAGCATACTCTGTTCCCCATTCCTGCAGGGTGTCTGTTCACGAGAGCAGGGCGTAGTTGAGACTTGTTCTTGCCATTGAACTGGCTTCTTAGACTTGCCTTACTCAGAATCAGAATCAGAAAGAGTTTATTGCCATTGTCAATGAACAAAATTCACAAACATAGGAACTTGTCTCGGCCTTAAGGTGCAACATAAAACATGAGTAATAATAAAACAACATATATTCAATCAAAAAAGGGCATGCATTAGGAAACAATTTAAAATTACTATACAATAAAAATAAAAATAGGCATTTCTCGTTGTAGGTATTTGGCTGTTGCCGCTTTCCTTGTTATCTCTTCGAGGTTGCCATTTGCCTGTGGTATTCTAAGGTACTTATAAGTGTCCTCAATGACTGCTATTGTTCCCTCTCTTTGTCACCATCCGACTACACTTCTCAAGCTTGAATGATATCCCAAGTGTCGGCGCTGTAGAACTTGGTTGTGTGGATCACTGAATCGATTCCCACTCGCTCTTAGCATACAACTTGATATCATCCATGTAGAGGAGGTAACTGATAGTGGCCCCATTCATGAGTCGGTATCCAGTCGTATCAACAGCAGTGCGAACAGAACTTCTCCTTGGTATATGCTTTGGGGGACCATATATATATATTTATATGTATATATATACATATTCTCTGGACGATGTGAATTCAGCTTTGAGTGTGATCCCTACCACAACCATCACTGATACATACCTCAGCAGCAGTGATCCTAGAGATGCTTGGCTATGAGAGCAACCATAACCAAGCTATGGGAGCCATGAGGCTCAATACCCTCCATGGAAATGGAGGGTATTGATCCTGGAGGTTAGAGGCTAAAATCAAGCAAGCGCAGAGAGAAGTGAGCCAACTGACAGAGGCTGAGAGAGGTGAATGAAAAAATAAGTACCAAGAAGTATAAGCATATGCCCATAACTGAAGCACTCGAAACTGCCAAACAAAAGCTCCAAGCCTTGGCCAGCCGCCTAAGAGACAATGAAGCCAGACGAATAAACCAGCTGTTCGCAAACTCAACCCGCAAAAATGTAAGCTCAATGGCAGCAGGTAATCATAGCAGAGCAGACCCAACCAAGGCTTGGTTGCTAAGGAAACTGAAAGGTACGGAAAAGTAAAAGGGAAAAAAGAGGCGACACATAACAGTGATGCACAGTGCACATGGATCAATCAGTGGCTGATGGACCCATCAGCCACTGTGCATCAAGAGCGGACCACAGCAACCTCCCTGAACAGAATCCAGTTACCGTCACAGTGGCAGACATCCAGAGCTGTCAGGTATGAAAACTGGACAGCACCGGGCCCAGATATGATTCACGCATACTGGCAGAAGAAACTCACAGCACCCCATGAGCACCTGGCAGTACAAATGAACCAGCTGCTAACCAAGTGGCTAACTGAAGGGCGTACAATCCTGATCCTGAAGGATCCCTCCAAAGGCACAGTCCCATCCAACTATAGGCCAATAACCTGACTCTCCACAACATGGAAGCTCATGTCAGACATTATTGCGACTAAGATAAGTGGGCACATGGATCAATACATGAGCAAAGCACAGCAGGGCACCTGAGGAGCCAAACACCACAATATGCCAACGGAAAACCTAATTGAAAAAAATTCTAATTCAATGTTTCTCATACTGTCGATGAGAGGGAGGTCTTGGCTACCATAAGAACATGTAGCAATAAGACATCAAGAGATGCAGATGACATAAGTATGAGATCGGTCAGGAGCGTTGCAGAAGAAATTGTAAAACCAATTGCACATATTTTCAATTTATCATTTCAGAACGGACGATTCCCATTCAAAATTAAAATAGCCAAAGTCATCCCAGTCTTCAAATCACGAGACAAACATTGTTCTCAAACTACCGGCCTGTTTCCCTTTTACCACAGTTTTCTAAAATATTAGAAAAGTTATCTGATTCAAGATTACAAAATTTCATTGAAAACATAATGTTTTATCTGCGTGTCAATATGGGTTTAGGCGTAACAGATCAACCTTACTCGCACTAATTGATCTAATGGAAAAAATAACTAACTGCTTTGAAAAGAAATGCATTTATTATTGGAAGTTTCATTGATCTAAAGAGAGAATTCAAACACAATCGATCACAACAACTTAATGAAAAAGCTAGACAATATTATGGCATCAGAGGAATACCACTAACTGGATGAAGAGCTATTTGGGAGACAGACAACAGTTTGTAACAAGTTGATTGTGTCAAACTATTTACATGTGGGTCCCACAAGGTACAAGTTTGATGTAATGCGCATTAAGAGCTCGGTATAGTCATTTACTTTCTTAATAGAATTACCAATAGTGAGATCGTCTCTGTCTGATCCCTCAGTTCGACAAATATCCAAATTATTTGTCGATGAATACCTTTTCTCTATTGCATCACTGTCTGTTCTGGACCCGAGGATAGGGGTTCACCCTAATGGACGCGTGGTAACAAACTTCCTATTTAGCGTCTCCCTCTTTTTCACTCCGCCCCCTAAACTGCCCCTAACTGCCAGGAATGCCTTTAACGTTCTCTCTTGGACACTAGCGCGCACGGGTCTCTAGGGATTGTTGGGGCATTTCCTCTTCGGATGTTCATCAACAACACTATCTTCGCTGTCCTTCTGGCACCCACACCGCCCCCTCCAAACACACACACACCCACTCCCATATGACACCTTTCCTCTGCATTCACATTTTGTTGGGACCCAGTCTGTGGATGTGTAAGAGTGACCGAAAGATGTTAGGGGGTCGTCAAAGAAGGACCACAACATGTATTTCCAGACTTCACTCACAAAGACCGCACCACCCTCCACATCTGTGTCTGTCAAGGTGACGTGCTGCTGCTGCACGTGACGAGTAGCAGGTCTCTTAAACAAAGCTCTCACTGCACAAGTTAAAGTATGGGTTTCGGCTTAATCATCTCAGCCTGTTGTTTGTCCACATAGTGCTTATTGTGGTCAGTTATAGGATAATGGTAGAGATAGGTTTCAATCAGTGCCCAGACGTAGATTGGGGCCGGTATCACCAAGATTCAAGGCTCATTTGTGGTCTTTTGCTCTTCATGAATAGCGTTATTGTGACTCTTTTTTTTTAAATGAAATTCTGCAGGAAACGAGAACGGTAGTTGACTTGTGTGGTCGTAGGGTGGTTTACCGGCTTAATCCTGTTCGTACAGCGGAGGGTTTGTTAGGTTCTATACTGAGCCTTGAGCTACTTCGTAGGTATTCAAATCTATTTTCTGTTTGTCCTTGTTTCGTATATCACTGATTTGTTGACCTGAATTAGTTAACAATGCTTTAGAGGCGTGTTAGTGTTTTTTGTTTTTCTGTCTGAGATTAGTCCGGAAAGATGAATTGAGTTTTATCTGATCTAGGCCTTACATGCTTTATCCTCTGTACTATTTCATTGATCTATGTAATATTTCCGACAAGTTCTGAAAGTTTTGTATCCTTTCGCAGCTACCTGCTAATTTTATATATCACTTGTGAGGGGAGAATTGGCTTGGCTAATTTTTTGACTAATACAATATTCACAAGTTCAAAAACATGCTTGACTAAAGCTGCGTTAAATGTAAGCTGATGTAGAATGTATCACAAAATTTTATAAGAGATCAACATACTATGTCACTATAAAACTGAACTCACCAGATAGCGCCTTGGATATCTAATGGGTTGCAATCATTGAAAAATTTGTTTTAACACAATTTGTTTTTGGATATGTTCTAGATGAAAAAGATTCCTAGAAACCCACATAAATTATTTACGCTTTTATGTTATATCAATCATTTATTTCATACTTAAATGACGTTTTAGAAGTTTGGGAAACGGTTATAGACAATTTATTTCCTCTAATTACTCTCCAAAAAGAGCAATTTAAACTTTGTCATATAAAAATTACTCTCAATGATCAAACCAAGCTTTCTTAACAAGTGATAATTAAAATCATATGAGTTTATGGTACAAAACCGCTCAATCATGTTTAGGGCATCACAAAACCATCTCCTTACGCACTTAACATCCAAAGCTAATATTATAAGAAACCTGACATCACAAATCACTCGAAAAGTACCCATATATTATATCAACACTTTATAACTCCATGTGTACTCATTACAGTACAGGGGCCACGTTAGGTGAATGGGTAGCTGGCGGGGAAACTTAAAACTTGTAAGATGCAATATACAGTTTCAAACGACTGATTGAAAAAAGTAAGGCAATAAAAAGATATTCTGAGAGGAGATCTGAGTGATGCCTTTACAATGGTAGCTGGAGCGAGATGAAGAGGGGGATTGGGTTAGTGAGTCCGTCGCCCTTTGTCTCATTCTGGTATGTTGTTGTATGTTGGTTTTTTAGGTGTTTATGTTTACAGATGATTCATTGCTGATAATCATCTGTAAATGGATTTGTGTGGGCGTTGCGACTCTAAAGCGAAAAGCTTCCAACCCATCCCCTTTTCAACCAGCAATTTCTGTAAAATTGCTGGAAATATGTTGTTGCTAAAATATGTCATATGGAGTTTTGAAAAACTGGGTGGGGCAGGATGAGTGTAAAGCCTTTTTCCTTTCTTAGACTCCAACCCCCCACACAAATCCATTTACAGATGATTATCAGCAATAATCATCTGGTAAACATAAACCAACCTAAAACAACACACAACAACATACAACAAACATACAACATAAGACAAGGGGCAGGCCCGGACACTCACTAACCTCCACTCCCCCCCCTCTTCATCTGCCCACTCATTGTAGAAGGCATCACTCGCTCTCCTCCCAATACTTTTTAATTGCCTTCTTTTTCAACAGTCGTTTGAACTGTATATGATTTAAAACAAGTTTTAATTTCCCCAGCTAACCCATTCCACAACGTGGCCCCCCTGTACTGAAATACACATGGATTATAAAGTGGTTGATATAATATGGGTACCTCTTCGAGTGAATTTGTGATGAGCATTTTTATCTAAAAATAGCTTTTGGATGTTAAGCGTAAGAGAGGTTTGTGATGCCCTAAACATGATTTGAGCGGTTTGTTATCAATTAAATCATATAATTTTAATTAATCACTTTTAAGAAAAAGCTGGTTGGTTTGATCATTGTAGAGAACTTTATAGACAATTCTAATTGCTCTTTTTTGGAGAGTAATTAGAGAAATAAATTTGTCCTATAACAGTTTCCCCAAACTTCTAAACAGTCATTTAAGTATGAAATGAAATGATTGATTATAATAAACGTAAATAACTTATGTGGGGTTTCTAGGAAATCTTTTCATCTAGAACAATACCCAAAAACAAATTGTGTTAAACAAATTGTTTTCAATGATTGAACCATTGATATCCAAGCGCACTGGTATGTCAGTTTTATCAGCATAAGTTTTGTCTTCTTTAAATTTTGTGATAATTTATTTACATTAAACCAGCTTTGTAGTTTTTTGAACTTGTGAATTATTAAGTCCAAAAGTTTGCACCAGATTCTCCCTCAAGATGTATATCAGGTCATCTGCAAAGAGTACAAACTTCATTAACTGTCGATAATTTACATAGATCATGAATGTACAGTAGGAAAAGTGTAGGCCCCAAACTTGACCCTTGTGGGACCCACATGTAATAGTTTGACCACAGATCAACTTGTACAAACTGTTGTCTGTCTCCCAAATAGCTCTTCATCCAGTTAGTGGTATTCCTCTGATGCCATAATTGTCTAGCTTTTTCATTAAGTTGTTGTGATCGATTGTGTTGAAATTCTCTCTTTAGATCAATGAAAACTTCCAATAATAAATTCATTCTTTTCAAACGCAGTTAGTTATTTTTTCCATTAGATCAATTAGTGCGAGTAAGTAAGTTGATCTGTTACGCCTAAACCCATATTGACACGCAGATAAAACATTATGTTTTCAATGAAATTTTGTAATCTTGAATCAGATAACTTTTCTAATATTTTAGAAACTGTGGTAAAAGGGAAACAGCCGGTAGTTTGAGAAACAATGTTTGTCTCGTGATTTGAAGACTGGATGACTTTGGCTATTTTAATTTTGAATGGGAATCGTCCGTTCTGAAATGATAAATTGAAAATATGTGCAATTGGTTTTACCAATTTCTTCTGCAACGCTCCTGACCGATCTCATACTTATGTCATCTGCATCTCTTGATGTCTTATTGCTACATGTTCTTATGGTAGCCAAGACCTCCCTCTCATCGACAGTAGTGAGAAACATTGAATTAGAATTTTTTTCAATTAGGTTTTCCGTTGGCATATTTGGTTTGGCTCCTCAGGTGCCCTGCTGTGCTTGCTCATGTATTGATCCATGTGCCCACTTATCTTAGTCGCAATAATGTCTGACATGAGCTTCCATGTTGTGGAGAGTCAGGTTATTGCCTATAGTTGGATGGGACTGTGCCTTTGGAGGGATCCTTCAGGTCAGGATTGTACGCCCTTCAGTTAGCCACTTGGTTAGCAGCTGGTTCATTTGTACTGCCAGGTGCTCATGGAGTGCTGTGAGTTCTTCTGCCAGTATGCGTGAATCATATCGGGCCCGGTGCTGTCCAGTTTTTCATACCTGACAGCTCTTGGATGTCTCACTGTGACGGTAACTGGATTCTGTTCAGGGAGGTTGCTGTGGTCCGCTCTTGATGCACAGTGGCTGATGGTCCATCAGCCACTGATTGATCCATGTGCACTGTGCATCACTGTTATGTGTCGCCTCTTTTTCCCTTTTACTTTTTCCAGTACCTTTCAGTTTCCTTAGCAACCAAGCCTTGGTTGGGTCTGCTCTGCTATGATTACCCTGCCATTGAGCTTACATTTTTGCGGGTTGAGTTGCGAACAGCTGGTTTATTCGTCTGGCTTCATTGTCTCTCTTAGGCGGCTGGCCAAGGCTTGGACTTTGTTTGGCAGTTTCGAGTGCTTCAGTTATGGCATATGCTTATACTTCTTGGGTACTTATTTTTTCATTCACCTCTCTCAGCCTCTGTCAGTTGGCTCACTTCTCTCTGCGCTTGCTTGATTTTAGCCTCTAACCTCCAGGATCAATACCCTCCATTTCCATGGAGGGTATTGATCCTCATGGCTCCCATAGCTTGGTTATGGTTGCTCTCATAGCCAAGCATCTCTAGGATCACTGCTGCTGAGGTATGTATCAGTGATGGTTTGGTAGGGATCACACTCAAAGCTGAATTCACATCGTCCAAGAGAATATGTATATATATACATATAAATATATATATATGGTCCCCCAAAGCATATACCAAGGAGAAGTTCTGTTCGCACTGCTGTTGATACGACTGGATACCGACTCTGAATGGGGCCACTATCAGTTACCTCCTCTACATGGATGATATCAAGTTGTATGCTAAGAGCGAGTGGGAATCGATTTAAGTGAATCCACACAACCAAGTTCTACAGCGCCGACACTGGGATATCATTCAAGCTTGAGAAGTGTAGTCGGATGGTGAAAAAGAGGGAACAATAGCAGTCATTGAGGATACTTATAAGTACCTTAGAATACCACAGGCAAATGGCAACCTCGAAGAGATAACAAGGCCAAATACCTCAAAGCGAGCAACAGCAAATAGTTCCCTACAACAATAAACGATTCTGATTCTGAGTAAGGCAAGTCCTAAGAAGCCAGTTCAATGGCAAGAACAAGTCTCAACTACGCCCTGCTCTCGTGAACAGACACCCTGCAGGAATGGAACAAGATATGCTGAGGAGGGACCATCATGGGGGCACAAGCCCCTTCATGGGCTGTACCACCGGAACATAACTGAAGTGGCTGATATGAAGAAATCCTATCATTGGCTAGGTGGGCCGGTCTGAAGAACAGCACAGAAGCACTCATTATGGCTGCACAGTAACAGACCCTGAGCACCAGAGCAATAGAGCCCCAGATCTACCACACCAGACGAGACCCAAGGTGTAGGCTGAAGCAAAGTGGCCCCTGAGACAATCCAGCACATAACTGCAGGGAGCGTCATAACCAAGTGGGCTGGTACAACTTTGCGGAGTATGGACTGGTAGCCCCAAGGTCAAAGTGGGAAACAACCCCAAAGACGGAAGAGAATTTCTGAGAAGAATTTCTTTAAAACTGCTTTTTCTTCGTGAATGGGGGCTTAATACAAAGGTTTTGTCTCTGTGCTTCGGGTTGGGCGAGCCGTCGCTGGGTCAAAATCCGGACCAGAGTCTGCCTATAAGTGACCAGGGCTGTATACTGTACACTCAAGTCAACTTGGTAAAAGAAAATTCCACATATTAAACAGTAAAAATTAAACCTGTTCAGAAGTACGTACATATTTTATACAGCCCCATTTTGG